>APFE030371153.1:26232-75648 GCA_000404065.3 Pinus taeda | reverse complement strand
TACTCATCCCTGGTCGAAAATGGAGAGGCAAGTGTCAGAGGGGAAGCTTTTGGAAGATTCCATGATCTTCCACCTCGCTTTTTTGTCCCTGCCATTTGTTCATTCCCAACCATCACACCCTACAGAGGAGAAAATCAGTATGCATCACACCTTGTACACTGTGAAGGTGATATGCATCACACCCCCTACATTGAGCTTTCAGTATGATCTAGTTTTGACCATTTATGAGCAGTTTTCAGTGGAGAACTTCTAGGAGATGATGTAATCAGTTGACCTTGTTCTTTTAGGTAGTGAAACAACACTTTTAGGGACTTAGGAGCCCTCAGTTTATGGACATTTATGATTGGGGTTGAAGTGCCCAAAAATTTCTATAACACTAAGTACTGCGGGAAAAGCTCAAGAAAGTTTTTGATAAAAGAAACAAGGTAGAAGGCTTCTATCTTGGTGATAAAGTTTTGAAGTGGGACTCCAGAAGGGAAGATAAGGGGAAGCATGGGAAGTTTTACTTCCTGTGGAAAGGTCCATACATTCTATATGCCTTAGAGGTAATAATGCTTACTTTCTCAAAGAATTGAATGGTGCGGAGGTAGAAGGAGGACCAATAAATGGTCGAATGTTGAAGCACTATATTTATCCAAGTTACTAATTTTATCAGTTTCAGTTGTACATACTCTATCCTTTATATTGTTTAGAGTGGATTGGATGGGAAATTTTTGAAGTTGAAGCCTAAAGAGAAGGCCCTAAGCTTCAAAAGTGTCACTGTCATAAATATCAATAAAGCAGGAGAATAAAGACAAAATTGCAGAATAAAATTACAGTCTTACAATAGGGCATTGATCTACAGTTGACTTTCCACCAGGGAAAGCCATCCCCAAGTGGAGCCACTGTTATGTTCCTATACCAATAGGTGTCATAATTTATGATTGACTTAGTTTATCTCTGTAATTTTGCTTTTTGCAAATGTTTTGCATATTCAAAAAAAATTAAAAGAGTTAAAAAATGTAACGAGGGTATATCCTAAAAGAAAATCAGAGGATAAAAAGAATAAAAAGAAAAGGTAAAAAAGGATGAAAAATGAAACCCAAGAAAAAAAAGAAAAGACCATGAAAGTGTGCAAGTCCAAATTCCACTACTATTTACTTTAATTAAAAAATAAAAGGTTGTGTGCAGCTTGTCACTTATGCCACAATCCGTGAATGGTCAAATAGTGTAAACTTGGCTATTTCATGTTTTCAATTTCAATGTCTATAGGTAGAGAATAAAATCTGACCAAATAGTGTAATCTTGGCAGATAATTAGATTAGGTAGAGTGAATAAAAGGAGCTCAATTGTTTAATCTGAGCCTTTGGATGTAATAATGTTAGACTTAGATAGATTTCCATTGTAAAAGAAAATAAAAGTTTGATAAGGGTTTGCCAGTTTAAGTGCAACCTAATAAAGAGTAGAAAAAATGGTAGGATGTGTAAATGGGTAAGTAGAGGAATGGTTGCAGAATTGTGCATGATGAATATTTAAAACTCATATCATTTACTTTCATCATCATGTGGCTTTAAAAATATGGATAACAAGGAAATATCTACACAAAGTCAAGTGTTTGATTTCCTCATTCATTTTACCCCTATTTCACTAATTTCCCACAAGTAACAGTCAAAGTGCTTAAAGCCTTAAAGTTAAAGGGGCTTAGAGCATTTCTCTGACTTCTGGAAGGACTATACCCTCGGCCCAATGACTTATAAGGTCTAAAGTGCTAAAACCCCTCATCAACATTAACCCCTTCACCATTCACTCATTTCCCCTAAAAACCCCTTTTCCTAGAGTAAAATCACTTTTTTCTTAGGAAAAGTAATTATCCTCATACAAAACCCCTTCTCACAAAAACCCACAAATGTACCTAAGCCTAAGTTGTAATGCTTAAATGCAAAAATGTGAACATATTTTGATACATTTTACTTAGCGCATTCTTATCTCCATTTCTATTTCATATTAACATTAATTTATTATAGTTAACTCCTGGAAAATACACCCCATCCCCG
Organism: Pinus taeda; assembly: GCA_000404065.3. Taxonomy (NCBI): domain Eukaryota; kingdom Viridiplantae; phylum Streptophyta; class Pinopsida; order Pinales; family Pinaceae; genus Pinus; species Pinus taeda. The sequence goes on along the minus strand of APFE030371153.1, from coordinate 73,615 downwards.
TATATATTATTAAAATCTCTTATGTTAACATTCTACCCCAGTTTGAAATATAAACCTTAATAATGAAATAATTAGATGGATTAATTAATCGATAGATTAATTAATCCATCTGTGATCAATTAAGACCTATAACCCTTCGTTGCATTAAAAAGGAATTAATTAATCAACCTGTGATTAATTAAGAGCCTTCCTCCAATCACATCGCCCTTGACGTCATTAAATCTCCCTAATCGACAGTTATTATCCCGTCGGGCCCCTCCATTAAATCACGATTAAATCCCTTCCCCGACCACCATATGATCTGACCCCTTCAAATCTAACAGCTGACACTCATATCGGGTGGCCTCTGATGTTGAACTTTACCCGCCCGATGTGAGCGGTTTTACTGTTCACCCTTCCACTACATGTCACCTGATGAATGGCATCGGGTATACCTCTCCCAATACTGCCATACCCTCATAAGTGGTGCGATAGATTCCACTTACCGCCTCCGCTTACCACCTTCACTAAACGTCAAAACATCACTTCTGTCAGTTGGCGCCAACTATCACTTTCCAACGCCAATTGTCACATTCCCATTATACACGCCAAAAGCATTGAATTTTCCAATAAACCCAAAAATACTCATTATTTTTGTTTTACCAAGAAAATAACCTTCTGTTCTCCATGCACACTGAGAGTACGTTTGAGCCGTCACCCTGCTTCCAACCGTCAACCTCTAGAAGCCGTTGAACTTTAGATTGCCATTGCAGACCTGTGTGCTCCATGCAAACAGTGCACCAGAGCCATTTGTCCATCCATGCAACCATAACTAGGTATTTACCCCGTTTCAACTGAGAAACCCTATTTTTCATACTGAACCTGAACTAAATTGCTATAAAAATTATGTAATTTAGTGAGATTAAGCCATTTGACAGCCTTGACACTCTTGGAGATGACCCATTTTTCCATAATTCCCCAAAAATTCCCTGCCCTCATCCTTGAATCCATAAGAACCAAGGATGGACGCCCTAATTGCCTTAGATGTCATACCAGTCACCAATCCTGACAAAGATTTAGATCATCTTCCCCTGGCCAACAAAGATTTCTAGATAAAGGACCTCACCTTTGACAAAACCCCTCTACAATTGCATTGCAAATACTAAGATATCTACTTGAACCATGCAGATAAGGTAGGCCTCTAGGAATCAAACTTGCCCAACTATCAATTCCCCAGCGTTCATGTCTTCCCAGAAATTGTTCACTACTGCCATGAAAACTATGACCCTAACATGAGAGCTGTGATGTCCCCAGACCAGAAAGTCCTATTCACTATCACTTTTGAATCCATAAATGAAATGTTACAGTTACAACCTAGTCAAGACATCACCTCCCCTGTCCATTGCTGATTTAATTGAAAGATTCTCCAAGCTGTCTAGTTCTAGAAGTACCCAAATCCTATAGACTTCAATTTTTGAAGAAAATCACATGCCAAAGGACCCCCCTCCTTACATATCATTATTTTTTTCTGACATAGGCAAAGATAGCATAACAATGCTATCATGCATTTTAGGTTCTACCACTAATTAATATGTAGATGAGACTATTTTTGCTGGCATGTCTATTTTCACCCCCAATCAACCTCCTGCAGTCAAGTTTGATTATGAAAATTTCATCGCAGATAAAATGCATGATCAATTTATGAGACTTGAAAATGAAAAGTTATTCAAGTATTCATCAGTCCTGTATCATTTGTTTCTTTAATACCAAACTGATAAGTTTCCCTTCTCTGTCCAAAATCTTGATACTAAAGGGAATCCTAGCTCTATCATCTTCTGGACTACTCTATTCCACAGGTCTTGTTATTCTCACCATCCATACACAGATTTTATTGACCTTTTTATACGTCCAGTGACTACAATTTTATTAGGAAGTCCCCCTCCGAGAATTAGTGCAGACATTAAGAGGGTTCTCTAGCTATCCAAACAATACAAAGTAGGGGATTGGTACTTGTACCAAAACCATACTGAAATCAGAATTTGTGGATGTGAGCTTCCTCCATACAAGTTACCTAGATATCTTCCCATGCGATTATTTGCTCTAGAGTACTACAGGCAAATGATCAATTTTGATGAGATTCACTTTGTCAAAACAAGGAAGAAGGCCTAGCTATGGATAAAGGATCATCTAGGCCCATTTATTTGCAATAACAAAGAAGCAGGAAAGGAGGCAGAAAAAATCCTCCAAAGATTGAAATTAAAATAGAGTTTCATATGGGCCTATGATCCCCATGGCTTCATTTGTAACAGAAGGCAGAAACATAAGCTATCTCCTTATATCCACCATAGCATCCTAGAAATTGAACAATATACCAATCAATCAGAATGGGTGGAAGGCACTCTGATAGATCAAGATAGCACACAAGTTGGATTTGACAATGTAATGGTGGATTTAGAAAGAAGGCTTGATGAAGATTCATTGTACAAGTGTTTGGAGAAAATTCATCACAAAAGAAGTCACAGGAACACAACACACAACCACTAGAGCAACGAGGAACCTCAGAGTAGGCAAAAGATGCAGAACAACAAGAAGAGTCAGAGTAGCTTGAAATCTCAGAGGAGCATGCTCAACCTGAACCAATCATGAGAAAACCTCCTGTTTTGCAGACTCTAAATGAGGAGAAAAATTTAAAGAGAAGCCAAGATGAGGTCACTCCTTCTACTATGGCTATTGATCAAACTTTTTTTAAAAGGAAAAGGTTAAACCCATAGGGCAACGTAGTGGCAGGCAGGACATATACTATGCAAACTATTCCAACTGGTGGAACACCATCTATTTCACATATACAGGCATTGGAAAGACAACAAAGCATAGAGATGTCTTCTTTTAGAGCTCCCTATGAATAGAGTTTGGACATTAAAGGAAAGTACAAAGAAATTAAAGCAATGAATGAGAAACTGAAAGCTCAAACTTATGCTCATTGCCTCAAAATGGCTCCAACTAACCAGACCAGGCTTATGTCAGCTTTTGACATAAAGGAAGGAAAAATGCAGATGAGCTTCCTCAAGCCTACTGTACAACAACCAAGATCCATGGCTGATTATTTAAAGACTGATTTTGAAGCTTTGGCAAATGATATCCATACTATTGACCAAATAGAACTGCACAAGCAGACTGGTCAGATAGTCTATTCTACATTGACTAATAAGGCCATCAAAACACATCAATTGCAAAATTCATTGCACAATACCATTGCTGCACAACTACAAATGGAAAAGGCCTCCTCTCAGGCTAAAGACACTAGGGTAAAAAATCTATAAGACTTGGTGATAGAATTGGGACATGATCCCAAAGATGTCAAAGTAGCTAAACAATTGATTAAAAGGAAAATTAATGATATAGCTGCACTGAAGAAACAACTTAAGATCCCTCCTCTCCACCATCCTCAAACTGCCGAAGTCATAGAGAAACAAAAGGAGGAAGAACTTATGGAACTATTCCTTAAGTTAAATGATTAGTTAAAAGAAACTAAAAAGGAATTAGAGAAAGCAATACAGTCTAAGCAGAGTGAGCTGACCACCGCTCCTCATACTGTTATATCCACAATTTCTACAGTAGTACCCTACACTCTGGCAGCTTCTTTAGCACCAACACTTCCACCGGTGACAACACTTCGAGTAGAAAATACTTTTCCAACCACATGTACATCAACTAGTGTAGGGATATCAGTAGAAAAAATAGATGAGATGATTAAAACCATGGAACAAATGAGTATCCATGCCACAAAATTGAAAAAGCTCAAAGAAAAAATATCAAGTATGGAAACAAACTATGAACTTGCACAAATTCAAAACAAAGAAGAAGAAAGGAAAAACAAAAGAATGGAGGAAAGAATCAGAGTCCTGGAGAAGGACTTGACATTAGAAAAACCACTGGGAGACATGAGAAATATATTGTGGGCCAATATCATTGATTCCATCAATGATATTTGGCCTTCCATCTAGGTAATTTTTGAACAGACTGAATTAATAAAAATAGTTGTAGAAGCTATACAGAAGACTAAAGAAGAACTCGAAGATAAGCCTAAAGAGGCGAATCAGTTAATTTATTTTTTGAACAATAGGAACAGGCACCAACTAGATGAGTTAGAATTGAAGATAGAACAACTACTAGCATTGAAATAAATAAATTTCTTACTAAAAGGAACTTAATGCTTAACTTAGAGAAAAGGTGTCTGAGTATTCAAGCAGATATATATAGCTTCATGTTGAAGTATGGAATTTTGAGAGAGAAAGGCCTTCCTAGTCCATTAGTTAAACATGATAAATTAATGAAACAGGAAGATTATATTGAAAGGCTAAATAAATAGGCTAGGAATCAAGCAAGTACTTCAGGAGTAAAATCATTACCTATAGGAAAGGTACTTTATGATGGGTTGGAGAATCTATTTTACATAGAACATGAAGTAAAACATATGTTCACTAGCAAGGCCAATTTTGCTAAGTACACGAAAGCTGATGAAGTCTACAGGAAGATGATTAGGATAAAATTACCAGATAATGAATGGTGGACCAGTTTGATTGATTTACTATAAAGTTACTATCGTAAATCTGTGAAGTAAAAGATATTTACCATGGTAATTTTGGTATTACAGGATGAAAGGATGAATCAACATAGGTAAAGAGTATCAGTAGGTGAGAATAAGAGTGAAATCCAGCACATAACTACCAAGGAAACTGCAAGAGCCAAATCCAAGTTCTAGTATCCAGCACATTCACAAATAAAGGGACAGCAAGCAATCTATTTTCCATCTGTCTCTATATTCGTGTGAAAGATAACTTTTTTTTCCTAGAAAAAATCTCATATAGTTATGAGATATTTTGTAATAATTTTTGTATAAATACTTCACAAAATGAAGTAATTAGGGTGGATTAAAAATAATTTATGTAGACTTTTGTTTTGAGCTAAAGGAGCTACTGTAATCAAGGCTAGACTGGTTTACTAGATTAAATAAAGCTGAGGACATTTCACTCAATTCATGTGCACTGTGTGAAACAAATAAGTATCATTTCTCTGAGTTTGAATATTGTTTTCCTTTATGTTATGAAATATCATATGTGTTTTCTTATAATTCTTAAAAGCAAATGAGGAATAATATCATCAAAATTAGCTTAAGTGCTCTCTATTTTAACTATTTGCTTATTTAATGTTTTCTACTAAATCGCTTAAGTCTGGGAATTCTTAGTTGCTCCCTCACTGCTATAATTCATTCCTTCTATTGGCCCCTAGTACAGGATTCTTAATTGCCCTTGCTATTTTCCAAACCTCCCTTCTTCATCTTAATCCCTGTTAAGGATTCTTGATTTCCCTTGGCCCTGGTTAAGATTTCCATCCATTAAGACTTTCAAATTTGTCCTTACTATGCTAGCTTACCTTGTGAACTCTTACCTACGTGATTAATAAAATCCTGTTAGACTTTTCCTACTTGACTCCATAGCCCAATGGCCTGAATACTTGCTCTGCCCATCTGTTTCCTTAATTCCACCAAACAAATCAAAACAAATTCCTTAAGCATTAATAGCTAGCCTAATATCGTATCAAAACAACGTTGAATCATAAAGAGAGAGCCCTCTCTGAGTGTAGATTGGCTAGGATATGTACTTAAAATATTGGTTTGTAGTTACCTTGGATCCTTTCCTTCTTTCAAATAACTTCTAAGGAAAATCTGAGTGATAAAAACAGGTACTTCTCAAGCATGTTAAGTACAAAAAGGAGTGACAGGATCGATACAAAGAAGACAAGAGGAAAGTGGAACTACAAGTAGGTCTTCTCATCTTCTTTGTCTTATCTATTACTTATAGGAAAAGGCTAAATTTCTTTAAATTGTTGTTCGAGATATGCCTACTTATCTAGGGAATTAGTATTTATCCGTAGATACCAAATTATCCAAAACACTCCATACACTATTTGAAAAGGAAAGAGTCTAATATATTTCTTACTACTCATCCGATCTGCCCACAATGCATTGATTAGCTTTTTATGGAAATTCTTTTCATTGGCCTCCAACATTTTCTTGATGATGCTGATTAAGGATTTATTGGAGGACTCCGCCAAACCATCTCCTTGTGCATAGTACACTGCTGAATGCCCCAACTTGATGTTATCTATATCACAAAACTTAGTCATCTTCTTAGACTTGAATGTTGCCACATTGTCTGTGATGATATTATTAGGACAACCAAAATGAGACAAGATATTAGTTTCTAAACCTAAATGATAACAAAATCTATTGCTTGCTTGGTTGGAATTGCTTCGATCCACTTAGTAAAATAGTATGTAGTTGTCAATATCCACTTGTGTTGTGTGAATGATGATGGGCTAATATTGCCTATGAATTCTAGGCCCCACTTTTGAAAAGGTGCATGAACTGATATGGTTGTAGAGGCAAAGGAAGAAGTGATTTATCCATAATGCAATATTTAGAAGCCTTTAGCTTCATTGACCTTATCTTAGCCTTAGACATGCTTGGAGGGGGTTTAGATGTTGCAAAACATAAATAATACCAGAATATCATGGAGATGATAAAAAGATATCAGATACCTGAATGCGATCTACTTCTTCTTGGTTATTAGACAACGTTGCTAAAATGTTGATATCTAGAGCATGGACATTTGACTCAGTCATGAGCTTGGCTAAGCCGTAACCCTTGATCATATTGGTGGGCTTGATCTCAAGGTCATATTCCAATAATGTTGCTATCCATCTACCTCTTCTACCTTCTGGTTCATTTTGCACGAGAACTTATTTTATTGCTGAATTAGGGAGATAAGTGAGAATATGTGAATGTAAAATATAAACTCTGAAATATTTCACCGCTTTTATCAATGTCAGAGCCTATTTCTTGATGATGTTGTACTTAAGGGCTGCATCCCTAATATTGCGACTAAAAAATGTTATTGGCAGCTCAGTGTTAACTCTTTTCTACATTAGGACTGCTGCCATGGTATGCTCAGAAGAAAAAGAGAATATTATGAAATAAATGGAGTAATCGAGACTAATTAAAATAGGGGCAGTGGTCAAGGCAAGCTTTATTGCATGAAAGGACCTATGGGCTTCTTCGGACGACTTTACATCATTATCATTTTTCAACATATTTGTCAACTCTCTAAGATGTTCAGCGAAATTAGGGATAATACGCATAAGAAATTCATCTTACTATTGAATGCTTGGATTTATTTCTTATTGCGAGGAAAATCAATTTGCTAAATGGCTTCTACATGTGAAGGGTCAATTCGGATGCCATCCTTTGATATGATCTGGCCAAGAAATTTTCCTTCCTCTATGGAAAATAAGCTTTTCTTTGGGTTAAGAGAGATTCCGAACTTTTTCATCTCTGGAAAATAACTCTTAATTGATGCAAATGATCATCATCTGAATGTGAAAAAATTGTTACATCATCTAAATATACAACCAAGAAAACATCTTTTTCATTGGCAAAGGCTATGTCCATGGAACGCTAAAAAGTGGCCCTTGCATTTTTTAGACCAAATGGAATTTTTGCATATTTGAATGTACCCCAAAGTGTGGTAAATGTTGTCTTGTCTTGATCATCCTTGTGTACTAAAATTTGATTGTAACTGGAGTAGCCATCCATCAATGAAATTCGAGAAGCGCTAACAACTCTCTGAAGGATATAGTCCATTTTGGGAAGTGGATATTGTCTTTTAGAGACACTTTGTTTAAGTTTCTGAAGTCTATGCAGAGTCTTATTTCTCGTGTCTTCTTTCTCATCAAAACTAGATTTGATATCCAATTCGAGAATATGATAGGAACAATGATGCCTACATTGAAGAGTTTGTTAACTTCTTTCTCTATGGATGGCAACAACCTAGGGTTGATCCTTCTTAGGTTTTTTCTAAAGGGATTTTGATTGGGTTTAATTGGGATAGTATTTTGAATTATTTTCTTGTCATACTCATTTAATTCTGCATAATCCCACGTGAAAACATTAGAAAATTTAGAAAGTAAATGAATATACTGTTATTTTACCTTTGGAGATAATGATTTAGACAACTTGATCATTTTTGGTTTGCCTTTTGTTCCGATGTTCACGTATTCGACACATTTCTCTATAGGAACCAAAGTGGGCTTCCTTGCTACATCATCTCAATCAAAAAAATCTTTCAAAGGTATAAAACCTTTTGGAATATTGTTTTCCTTTAGCTGTGGTATACCAACTTGAGCTGCCTCGATGACTTGATCATCCTTGTCATAAAATTCATCCATGGAACAATTCAAACTCTCCTTCACTCTGAAGAAAGTTGTTTACTTGCTTATCATCCCAGAATACTTTCCAATATTGCAAGTTATTAGGAACAGAGGGTCGATGCTTTACATGAATCTCAAATTTATTGTCTGAAAATATGGGGATTTCAAAATTTCTTGCAACCGTAGCCAATGAATCTGCCATAAGATTATGACTCCTTGGCTTAACTAAAAGTGTATACTTAGGAAACATTCTAAAAATATCTAAAACAACATTCCTATATTGTTTCATTCATGGATGGTGAGATTGATATTCACCTTTAACTTGCTTGATCACAAGTTCTAAATCACCATACACATAAATTTTTCGTGCACCCAATTTTTTCAAGATCTTTAAGCCCGTGATAAGTTCTTTGTACTCCGCCTCATTGTTGGTGCAATCAAAAGCTAACTTGTATGAACATAATCTAACATTTAGAGGGACCTTACCTTTCTGATGATGTTGACTTCGGATCCAAATGCCAATGCCTACCCCATATTTCCTAAGAGCATTGTCAAAGTCCATGGTTCGAAGACCATGCTCTTCTTCCAAGGGCTAGAAATCTGGTTTTTGCTTAAGCTCAACTTTTTGAATTGTCTCTTCATGCTTTTCTGAATTTTCCATTATCTTTTCTGATGGTTGTTCTGAGCCTTACTCTGCCTTGTCCAATGGCTATTCTGATGAACTTGGCAAATTTTCTTTTCCCTTATCTAAAACTATTCTTATACAATCAGAAATCTTTGGTACATCTTCTATTTCTACAAGTTGTCTATCTACATCATTCAATCCACTATCATTATCTAAAATAAATGATTCTAAATCTATATGTACAACATTTATGGGATGATTATTCAGCCTCTCCTTGCTAGTTATCATGAATTTCATTTTGGTTTCTCAATACAATATCCTCAATTGCCTGAAAACTTGGATGGTGGCATAGGAGAAGTCTAATTGCAGTGTGCCTCTTAGCTTCTCTCCCCAGGACCTTGACAATAACATACCAAACTATGGTGGTATATTAGCTACCACCATATCCATTAAAACATTCGTTGTTGAGATGTGGTCTAGGGATACTACCAAATCCTTTATTAGACCAAGACAAAAAACCTTACTGGAATCAAAAGAGTACAAGTCATGTTATTTATGAGTTATATCTAGACCCAAATTTTCCATGATGGCTTTGGGCATTAAATTATGGGAGGCTCCATAGTTAAGCATGGAGTTATGAAGGATGCACTAGTGGATTCTTAGACTCAGGTAAAATGGAGGAACCTCACTATCTTCTGACTGACCATCTGTGGCTGGACCAAAAATTAATTCGAGCTGGTCATCCTCAACATTAGTCATGTCAGACAAAGGATCAACTTTCAACATTTTAACTATACCAAACTTGTAATGAGTATTTTTTACTAGTTCAGTAAGAGGGATTGACACTTTTAACTTGGAAATTTCAGTTTCCAAATTGAATGAGCTAGATTTATCTACCTTTTTTTAGATGATGTCTCTCTTCTGAGGCTAATCTCTTGATGTATGATCCTTCATATGACTGTCATGTTCCTTGTTTGAATTTCTTGTAGATGGCTGATTTACTTTGTTTTGGTTAACTGCTACAAGTTATTTACCTTTACTTTGATTACGTTGAGGATTTTTCTTTTGTTGGGTATCCTACTACTGTGATGCCCTTTTCTGAATGGGAGTGATCGGGACAGCCCTATTTCTCAAGGAATACTGGTCTACTGAGAGCTGAGTGCATTCAAGTGTCCTCTTTGATAATCATCTGATTGGGTTTCCAATGCATATTCATTCACCAGTATGTAGTCTTCATCTTTGAGTTATTCTTTCTTCTCGATATACTCCTCATTTTCAGTCAAGAAAATGGGCTGGTAATCTTCCCTAAAGAAGTGGTTTTCCTTGACAATCAGGTTTGTTTCATCCTCTGATTCTCCTTGAGCATAATTCTACTGCAAGGGTGTCCGAATTTTTTGATGAGATGTTGATGCCTTAGGAGCTCTCTTCTATCTTTATTTTATCCTATACTGAGGCTGTTGTTGGTTTCTGAAGTTCAAATGTCTAATTTGTAGCTTTAGCTATTTATTTGAATTTATCATTCGGTCTTCCATCCTCTCCATGGTTCTGATCATTGTGTCTAGTTTAAGATTGGTGGAAGAAGAAGGTTCCTCTTTAATTGTTACTTTCTTCTATGGTTTCTCATGTTTTAATTGAGACTTTTTAATCATTAAATTTTCTTCCATGCTTACTGCATTATTGTACATTTCTTCCAAAGTTGCAGGATCTCTTTCCCTTAGTTGATAAGCCATATTCGGATCAAAGGCATCCAGATAGTGATGAAATGCAAAATAAAGTGGAGGTTTCATGTTATTTGGAATGGAATTGTGGATCTGATTGAACCTTATAGTAAAATCTTGAACTGTCTCATTTGGACTCCTCTTCAATGTATTGTACTCTACCAAAATTTGCAATGGATTTTTCTTTTCCCGCCTCTGGGCTAATAACAACTCATTTAGCCTCTGAGAAGTATCAATGGAGCCAACTGCCAGAACAAAAATCTATTTTTTCACATCTCCAGAAAAAATCTGAGCTACTAGTCTCATTTTGGCATCATTAGCATCAATTTCCTCTAGATTGATGAAATCAACCATTTTGTCAATATGTTGTTGTGTTGTGACTCTCTGGCTACCATAAAAAAGAGGAAGTCTCCAGCCATAGGTTCGTGGTAAATATGCCAACTGAGCAGGCAATAATAAAGGATAAAATCTCACCATAACTACTAGGGGTGGGTGTACGAGAACTACAATGGGTTGGTTTGGCTGGGATGAAGATGAAGATGAGCATGTCAAAGGAGGTGGATTTCCAGAAGTTGATATGATGGCTGATGTGTTTGAGGATACAATAGGAGATGTGACAGAGGATGTATTCGAAGGTGCAGTAAAAGATACAACAGAAGATAAGATTTCAAGCTGATACTAGATATAGGATTTTCTACAGTAATTTGAAGTTGTTCCACTAGGCTTTCAAGTTTATCAAAATTAGACCAAAGCTCATGCTCAAGTTTTGAAAACTGGGATTTTACAGAAGGTCGAGTAAACAAATATTTCGAGGAAGGTAAGTACGAATCAAAATTTATGGGATCATACACTATCTCTGTAACTCTATACTCAGAATTTCAACAAAAAAAGGGATATCTTGAATTGAATATCAAAAGGAATATACTAAAAACTTAGTAGATCTGGTAGTGAAGTGGTTCTTTCCAATTTTTTACTTTCAGTCTCGGGGAAAGGGATTTTATGTTTTCTTAACAATATTTTAGGATCATCAATAGGAGAAGGTGGGTTTGGGTCATGATTTGACCTGGTATATATTTTAGGAGCCAGAGTCTTAACAGGGTCAAAGACTATGTGAAGTAATAAGGGTTTCAAATTTAAAAACAAAAGTAGTTCTTTAATAGAAATAAACTTAGCAGATAATGATCGGAACCTTACCAGTGGAAAGAGGTCTGATTGAAATTGTGATTTGTTTACTCCTTTGCTTTCAAACAAGCTTTCTGAATCTTCGACTAGATCAGCTGGATCAGGGTCTGGATTTTGCTCTTATGTATCTCCTTGAAGCCATCTCTACAATATTGACACTGCAATTATGAAATCACCCTTTCTAAAATTTAGTCCTATCATCGAGAGGACCAAATCTCAATGAAATTTTGTCATACACCCAGGGAAAATGAATCTTTCATTCTCTAGCAATGGTGACAGTATGTTATCACTCCTCTAGATCTCCAAGGCTGAGGAAGAGTCCATTTGAGGTAACCACCGACCAACCTTTTGACTCGATAGCTAGCCCTACCAAGCCAGAGAGGTCTCTCTCCACAAAATCACAACCAAGAGGGCTGGATGAATTAGGGTTTTAGGGTAGGTATAAAGTGCAGAGGTTTTTTTTTATTCGATTTGATGGGGTTATTGTTGGATGAGGATATTAGGTGAACGAGGATAGATTAGGGAAAAGAAGATTAGGGTTACAGTTCATTCAATGGGCAAGGTAGGTAGGTAGGCTATCACATTAGGGTTTCTTGGGATGAGATGATTCAGGTAGGTGAGGACCTAGGAAGAGTATGAAATATGTATTCTTCCTAAACTGAAGAAATATGAACAAACTATGAAAACTTTCTCAAAACAAAGCATATTCGATTCTTTCTTCAACTTATCCTGATGATGAACCACACTTATTGGTTCGAAAATCATCGACAAAAGCATTCTAATGTGATTTATGCTGAAAAATATTCTCAGGAGATGATTCTTGTTTATCAACTTGAAAGAGATCATACAATAGACATGAAATGGAATATGGAGTAACAATAAATTCACACAAATGAAATTGAAAAAAAAAAACAATGCTAGACAACCATACCACAGGTATTTGAAGGAAATAACTGCAACTCATATATCAAAACTAGCCAAAATCTGATACGATAGTGTCTTTGATCAATATAACAACATCCAACTTAGTAAAACTTTTGAAAATATTGAAACATACAATATATAGGCCCCAAAATAAACTCCTCCCAGCCTTAGGGCTCAAATCCATGAGAGGGGGAGTAGTTCCACCAAAATCTGAACTGGTAGCTAGAGTGTAGGGTGGTCAAAGTGACTCATCCCTAATTACTGTTAGAGTCATTGTTTTCATACTACCATTAGTGATCTAAACTCCTCTTTTATATCATATTAGGGTCCCACTCTAAAATTTTTGACATTACACCTAGGTCCTCATGCAAAAATTTACTCACTGATGGTAGTCCTAGTAAAAAAACCTTACTCTCCCTTAAAAACTCAATACTTGCTGGCCCACCTTCATGACTTACTGAGCATATATTAATCATAAAAGCTAATTTTATCATGTCTTTATGTCAGTTTAGTTAAATTGGAGTCTAGTCATTCAAGGTCCCATTAGGTCACTAGGTTTCATTTTCCAAGGTTCAATAACACACCATTTCACTGCATAAGGCTAACAAAAGGGTATGAGAGTGAGAAAAATAATACCCCTTTTTCATTTAAAGAGGATTTGCAAACATGTAACTATGCTTTCCCAAGTTCTAATTTTCATTCCAAGTATGAGCTTTATTTCATATTGTAATTCTATTCCAAAAAATAGAGATGTAATATATATTTTTTTAATTTATCTAATTTTATGTTCATTATATGTAATAAGTACTATTCCTATGTTGTTCACTCAAACTCTATGTGCCAACTTCATCCAAGAAAATTCAAATGTAAAAAATGCCAAACTCCAGCATCATCAATCTACAAAGAAGAAAATCAGAGTGTAAAGGGTAATTAGCAAAGATTTCAAAAGGTCAATTGAAACATTCGAAAGTGGGTTTTAAAGTTAAAATGTCAAATTCACTAAAGTATAAAGGCCTTCTTAGCTTCAAACTCAACTTCATTTTCCTCCTACATTGATTAAGCAAACCCCAAGAGAGCATTTATCATAATTCCAAGTGAAACCAACTAAATAGAGTCAGGCACTACGCACACATTAAAGGCGTTGCACATAGAGCAGTCAGGCACTATGCACACATCAAAGATGTTGCGCATAGAGCAAACAGACATTGCACACGCATCAAAGGCACTACGCACCTGCCAAACTTCATTTTTAAGCTCTCAAAATTTTATGCAAGTGCTCCAAAACTTCATCACATGGTTTCTTAACCTCTTAGCAAGTAATTAAGGCCTCATCTATACCCTCCTTACATTTCACAATTCATCAATTCATGCTATGAAGTTTCTTGTGTGAAATTTGGAAATATTAAAGCTTGAAAACCCTAGTTTCATTCCTACACCTCCAAAAGTGTTCCTAAGACCCTACTATCTTTCCCACATCACAGTAAACCCTATCGCTACCCCTATATTGCTAAATCCCTATCCTAAATTTATTCTCCCTTAAACCCTAAGTCCTAGGAAACCAATTCCTAGGAAACCATACTACCATACTTGTAATAAAATACCAATTCCCAAATCCCTTAAATATTTTAATCCCCTATCACCTCCCTAAATTCCCTTATCCCTTCCCCCATTCCCTAAATTTTTCCTACCCCATTCCCACTCCCATTTCCTAATCCTTAGGGTTTCAAGACAAAAAGAAGAAAAACACATCATGGAGGAGGAAGATAGAGATTTTACAGAGGAGAAAGATATTAAAGAAAGAAGGCCACACAAAGGAGGAAGAATATTGAGGTTTGAGCCTACCAACACTAGAGAACTAATGGCCTCACCCATGACAGTCACTTGTTTCAAGCATATGGGATGCTTTGATTTTTGTGAAATGATACAAAGATTTCAAAGCCACCCTATTTTGACTAGAGTTTTCATTTCAAATCTGAAGGAAAATCAAGTGACCCTTGCTGGTGTAACCTTCACCATATCCTCAGGCATCATTGTTGTTGCTACTGGAACACCTAATGTGGGTGAAAAGTGGTTTAAAGCTCAAAACCTAGATCATCAGTATTATTAGCCATACTTGAAGCCTCGGTATAGAAACAAGCGAAAGAATTTCTTCCTTTTCAGTCACCTTCTTGATAAGTGTGCTCCCATGATGAAAATAATCATGAAGTACTTCACTTGTGAAGGCAGATTTTCCAGACTCTACAGATACCATATTATATTGCTCATGCACCTCACAAGAGTCAAAATTCTCTATATTCTTTATAATTTGTTCAGGAGCATTGAAAAAATGGCATACATAGTTCAGGCAAAAAAAGTATGATCTACAAATGAACAACATCTTTCATCACTCTCTGATCTAGATCATTGTCCTCCATCACCTTAATCAATTGAACATCTCATGGGACAGTTTCATTGCCAATGATATTTTCACTTCTCCACAAGCTCCACATGCTAAATATATGCCTTCTTCATCTCATCCCACTGATCATCATGCTAAAGACATACCCCCTCCATCTCATCCCACTACATCTATCCCTCCATCATCTCAACCTATTTCACCATCATCATCACCATTGTATGATCATATGGGGTCACCTAGCAGAGTTGAGGTGCTTAAGCCTAAGAGGGAATATTTGGACACATTGGCATATACTTATCAAAGAGGTTATATGCATGTGTTTTCACCACTGATTTTGGGAGAGGCCCTGCCTTATTCATCAACAAAGAAGGTACAAAAGGGAAAGTAAAGATCACAGAGACAGTTGTTCATGAGGAAACCAGGCAAGAGGATGAAGACTTCCATGAGACAAAAACATAATTTGACCTTGTTGACTTGGATTAGCAAGATGAACATGAAAACCAAAGCTTGATAATCAAAGAAAAAGAGGCCCAAATCAAACAATTTCAAACTCAATTGGGTAGAGCTAAATATGTCATTTCTTTTCTTGAGCAGGAAAACCAAGAATTGAAAACAAAAAAGTTGGTGATAGAGGTGGACCTTCTTAAAGCCAAAAGAGAAGAGACCAAGGATAAGGACTTACTTGATGAAGCATATGGAAAATATGGTGATCTTGATGAGTTGGAAGAATAAGTGTCAAGAAAAAGGGCAAGAACCAAAGGCCTAAAGAGAGAATTAGAACTAGAGAGATAGAAAGAAGTTGAACTAGCCAAGGAGCTTACCTTAAATGAGAAATTTACCATAATGATCAATGAAAACAAGGAGCATTGGATTCAGAGATTTAAAAACCATCTTGAGAAACTCCTATACAAGGAAAAAACAGATAATGCCATACATAGGAGGATGGCAAAGTTTTATTGCTGAAGAAGCCAAATAGCAAGGTCAAAAATCAAGAAAGTGAAGTCAAAGCCTGAAACCCTAAATATGCAAGAGGATAAGAGAAAATTTAATATCCTTGCTAAGGCCTCTTTCCACGCTTGACATACTTCATTAGTAGCTTGCGTATCAATTTTGACAAGTTTCTATGCATTTTTGAAATTTTTTGGTTTTCTGTGCAAACTTTGACATTTTTTGGCATAGTTGGATTGTCCTATGCGCAACACCCTAGGTGTTGTGCATCTTTTGGACGCCTCCAAATGCAAAACCAATACCACCATTGGATTCAAAAGGAAATAGACATGCAATTTTAACTATTGGCACACCAAAATTGGGCAATATGACAGGGAGAAATGGCTTAACACTTATCATTTTTTGGAACCAAGTACATTTCTGGAAAGTAGATAGGATAAGCTTTCCAATGAGTATGACACAGGCAAGTTCCCTCTGCAGATAGAGGCAACCCCTCTAGCCCTAGAGTGGGTCTAGTCACAACAAAGATAATACCAAAGCAAATTTCCTTAGAAAGTTGATGCCATGAAGGCTTACCTTAAAACCGTTGTTCGGTGAAGTTCCTGTTGTGTTGCTCCAACTTTTATTCTTCTAATCACTTGTACCTAAAAACAACATACAGAACACAACCACAAACATAATAGAGTATGAGAAAAACTATCTACTTAAAGAGTCAAGGAGCTTCGAGCTATCATTATGCATTTTGACATATGATATAGGAAATAAGCTATTGATTTGTATTAATGTAAATCAAAGTAGAACTTACAACCAAGCCTTGATGTCATATGTCTCCTGGAAGGGTCCTGTCAGCATGTCTCCACAAGCATTCACTCGTATACTGTCTCCCAAAATATGAATAACTCTCTTTCCTACCCAAAAGGCTAATGCTAGAATACTCTTAAAAACAAGACTCCACTCAAAACCATCCCAAACTAAGTTATATGAAACGCTACTTCCACACTCTAAAAAAAACTCTCTACTCTTACTATTGACTTCTTGAACTCTAAAGCTAGCTGATCTCAGTCATGAAGGAAGTATTTATAGGAGGAGGAGATTGCATAAAATATGGGAGAAAGAGCTTATCCCTTTGAGAGGTTGCACAAAAGGTGGAATAACCATCCCAAAGGAGAGATGTGAGCTCATCTGATCCAAGAATCAACCCTAGGATCGTCCACAAAGCTGTTACACATTGAAGCTTCGACAATTTGTTAAAAAAACCTTGCCAAAAGTAGCTCGTCATGGGTGAAACACAGAGACAGAGTGATGACTTCGCTATGGTTAGTGAAATATTGGCCATCTTCATGGGTGGAACAACTGCTATCCCGTGATGACCCAAAAACACAAGTAAAAAAGGGTCTGCTCCAGGAGAAGTAAACTAAGACATTCTTCTTGAGATGATAAGGAGGACATTGACACATAATTTGAAGCATGACATGAGGAAGATGTCAATAACTCGGACCGGAACTATCTAGAATTAGGGAATGTGGGGCTGGTGAAAAACTACTGTGTAATAGATGCTCCCTAAAGAATGAAGGCCAAGAGAGTGGGAGGGGTGAAATGCTTTACAAATCCATAACTGAAATAGAGCACCATTGCGGAGAACCTACAACACAAGTACAAATGATATCTCTAATACATGAGTACATAGTGAAAGGAAATATATGTGCATACGGCATGGGTGTAGCCATCCATAAGATAAGCATAAATTATTTGTCGTATGGACACAACCATCCAATCAAAAGGACCATATGACAAACTTAAGTATGGTCGCAGCCATCCAATCAAAAGAGTCATGTGTACAATCATGAACAAATCTGCACAACCTGGGCTCATGTAATCTGAACCCTGGGTCTTGAATCCAAACCCAATCAAGGTACAAACTCTAATATGTGAATAGATGTGTTGAAGTTGAGCATACTAGAAAATCACTTGATTATCGGTCAATGATGAAAATCATTAACAAGCGCAAGAGAGACCACCAGTAATGTTAACGGTTCTCAAGGTACCACTAGTACAATCCACGAAGTGTGAAGAATGATATGAAGTCATACAGCCATGAAATCACCCGATCGAAGGCCAATAATGAAAGCCTGTCGTCGAATACGAAGAACTTGCTATTAAGGCATGCAAGATCCAAGGTACCAGAGAGGAATCTCTAGATCAAATTCCCAGATAATAAGATGAAGTCGACAGGAAGCGATTAGTTGAAGGAGGGCCATAATATTTCCCACATCATCGACACGAGACAAAGGAACAAGATGAATGTTGATGAGACAAAGATTCAGAGGAAGATGTGTAAGGGTATAAACTACAGAAGAATTAAGCTCTTGAACATATAGGCAACATGACTCCAGAGTGTGGCTGCATTTTGGTACCAAGGGATCAATGGTCATAATGATGCAGCAGGGCTCATATGGAATAAGGAAAAATGGATGACCCAAAACTCGAAAGGCCAACGATAAAGTGAGGATATCCCAACCTGACATAAAGCAGAAAGAGTGTCGATGTTCAAGAGCGACAAGTTGCCGTAACAAATAATGCAACCAACAGATTACTTCGAAATTTTTCCCCACCATTTATAGCGAGTACCTCAATTATTTTTGAAACACAAGCTTGAAGAGGATAGCATGTGCTTATAATGTAAGTTTGTCCTGTTAGCCTCCTGCTATAGCAGGTACTCATATTTCACGATTGACATTTTTACATGCCAAATATGTCATACTTTGCATGTTGCAATGTTCCATATTTGCTACAGAGGCCAAAGAAGGAGGCCATGAGAGTGTGCTAGTCTAAATGCCACTGATGTGCTCCAATTTTGATGTGCTATTCCATTTTTGAAGAATTTTCAGTGAAAGGAAGGTCCAAAAAATTTAATCTTGGTCTCCCTAGGTTTCAATTTCCTGTTGTAGAATATAGAGAATCATTATCTGTCCAAACAGCTTAATCTTGGTAGATTCTTAGACAGGTAGAGAAGCAAGGGTGCTCAACATCTTAATCTGAGCCCCTAGATGAAATAAGTATAGATGTAGATAGGAGGACAGTAAAAGAAAAGTTGAAAAGATGGGTTTGCTAGTTCAAGTGCACCCAAATCGAAAGAAGAAAAAATGCTAGGTAAGTAGGCTGGGTAGGTAGTTTTGAGGTTATAGAATGTTGATTTGTGATCGATTTCATGTTTTCAAATGTCATATTTATTTAGGTCACAATTATCAGGCAGTTTTCATTTGGAGGAGCTCAAGCGAGGAATAACTAACTTCCCCCTCCTTCCTTATTCCCTAAATCACTCACTAACTTCCCCTAAAGAGGTCAAGATCTGCTTGATACCTCAGATTCATCATTCTTCATATTAGTAGCCTTGGTAAAGGTCTGCTTTACTCAAGGAATGTTCATACTTCCTCTATAAGTCCTATTTCCCCTTTATAGCCTAAGAGCTATACACTTAGCGCTTTCTTGTCACCATTCATATTAACTACTAACTCTAAATATGTAACTCCATATCTCTCTCCCCTTCCCTACTAAAACTATGATAATAACTCCCCTATATACTTATTCCCTCCCCCTGGTTGAAATATAACCATAAGAACCCTTGGGAATTGCTAAGTTTATTTGAAACTCAGTAAGAACCCTCATTTCCCCCCTCAAACAATCTTCTCATGCATATCGGACCTCTCCCATGCCTTGAAATCCCTTCAAACATCAAAAAATTCTGCTACCAATCATAAAACCCTCATCACTTACCTCGGGCCTTGCTCCGATTGCAAAAAGGTTCAATTGGACCCCCTCCGATGCGATATTGCAATCAGGAGGGGAGTCGTGTATCAAAACAGCGCATAAAGTGTGCCCCTGATTGGTTTGGCATACAGCGATTTCGCCGATTGACATATCACTATGACAAAAAAAAGCATGCATGCGCGCTGCCGATATGGTCATCGTCGATGGTCTGTTGCTGATCACATATCGGCGATTGGTGTTTCATATGAATCCATGCCATATATATATGTAGGCCCTGTCCCGTATCCTTCTGTCGCCTTCTCTGTTCTACCATCCGTCCGATTGCTCGCGCCCTAGATCTAAGGAGGGCAGGTTTGTTCCCTTCCAAACCTGTCGATGATTAGCGCCCGGGGAATGGGAGTTTTACCCCTACCATGTCACTCTGCCACGTCTCCCACTGTACGGGTCCCACCGCTGACATCATACGCCGAAAGAAAAGCGCGCAAAGGCATAAAAAGGGCGATTTAGCATTTTAAAAGAGTATCAGAAGCAGAAAGAAGCCAAAACTCATGTCAAAGTGTATCAATGTTGTGGCAAAGTGTATCAGTGTTGTGGAAAAGTGTGTCAGCGAAGAGTTTCTCAGTGCTCGAAGCTGATAAAACATTAAGGAGCCCCTAGCAAGTCAAAGAAACAGTAAAAGCCATTTAAAGCCTCTCAAATCACAGTTACTTCACATCAAAGCTACTCAAGAGCAATGGAGCAGTGACCAATATGCAGTTATGATAAATGGCCAGTGCATAACAGCAAAGAATACATTCCTACTCATTTTGAAGCAGCTGCCCTAACGCGGCACTTAGATAAATATTTCATACATTTACTTCAAGATAAGATGAATTAAAGCACTCATTTCCCTCAGATCTGTTGTAATAAATACTCCTAGATATTTTCACTATAAAGATAGCCCTGAACAATGGAATGGGGTGTGGTTGTTAGTTGGCTGATCCGATCCAAGAGAGATTCTCACTGTATATCTGATATGTTCTATAATCAAAGACTGCTGAAAGGATTGGAGCAATGACTGTTTACTGTGTATAAATGGTTGAAGAGTGACTATGGAATTATTGTGCTGCTACATGGAACAATAAGTGTTTCTTCATTATATTTCATTATATATGTTTAAACCGCTATCATATCATTGTCTAAATAACAGGAAAAATGAATAGCCTAGACTTTGCTTAATTGCACTTTATGCTCAATTTCTGTTGTTTCTATATGTTTTCCTTTGAATTAGATATCAATGTGAATTCCTTTTGGCTCATATTTTCCCTAATTCACCCATGTATGACAGCTATCTAGGGATTCTTAACTGCCCCTAGATAGAGCTCATTCGCCTTCCCTCTGTTAAGCTGAGTGAGAGATTCTTAATTGCCTCTCATTCCTTATATTTCATTTCATCTCCTTTAGCTTGAAGGTTGTTTTATGTGTAGCTACCTTGCTCCATTTTCCTCTTGTGACCAAGAAAACGCACCAGCAATCCTACTCCTTGACTCTATGCCCAATGGTTTGAACTTATCGCACTGTGCATGCCTCTCTGTTTGAAAGCATCATCCTTCCTACCACCAAAAAAAAAACCCTTTGAACCCAATAGCTAGCCTAAAATCATCATCAACAAAGCTAAATCATCAAGAGAGAGCCCCCTCTGATTGCAGGTGGGCTAGAACCTGCAATCCAAAGATTGGTTTGTGGTTACCCCGGCCGTATCCCTTCAGGAGCTTAGGGACAACCTGAGTGATAACATAATGGCGACCATACTGGGGACCTCCTCAGATAATCTCACAAATCCAGTCCGAAGCTCCTGTTGGAAATAATACTGAGAGGGGGGGGTGAATCAGTATTATCACGTCAATAAACTCTTTCATTTTTCATACTCAGATTCATATACGCGACTTCCGTTAGGGATATCCATGTATATATGCGACTGTGTTAAATGCAACCAACGTACATGCAGTAATCTTATGATTCAGTTAACTTATCTTCAGTAAATGCATCAGAAGATTATTAACCATATTAATAGTAATCAGGTGTAGTAAAACAGAATAGATCATCACACATAAAGAGCACACATGAACACCATGATATAAGGTGGAAACCCAGTGTGGGTGAAAACCACCTGCTGCAATTTGTTTCTATCTTCCATTAATAAGAAACTTCTTTTACAATGTACTGGTGCAGTCCTTTACTAGTACACAGGCTTCTACCTACAGAAGGCTACAACCTTCTTAGCTCTTGTACTAGCTGTTCCATTTACTAGTACGTAGGTGCTGGCCTACTTCACTCGTTTTCCAGCTACTCCTGGAAGGGAGCTACAACCCCTTGGCTCTTGTACTGGACAATATGTTTACCAGTACATAGGTGCCGGCCTACAATCATCCAGGGACCACGTTTCATCAATTTTCAGACTGGATCCATACAACAATCACCATTGCAATACAACCTGCATCATCAATCCTTGAATCACCCAATACTGAAACCCTGTCACAGAACACAAACCAGAGCCCACAACTCTACAACAACCACTGGAATCAACAACAACCTGAAACACCAAATCTCATAATGCATACGCTACTTGGACGAACCCAACCTGCATGTATACGCGCTTTTACCAAAGACAACCTGCGTACAGATCTGCAAATCTACCTCATAACTCTGCAGCTATTTCAGACATTAGAACAAACCCAAATCATAACATTCATACAATAACCATGCGTCAATAGATCTAGTCTATCCATACTCAACCCATATAAAGATAATCATTCCAAGCCTTGAGATCCCAATCCATCATTCATCATCCTTAACATGAGTGCCTCCTTGGTTTAGATCAAGTAAGGCATCACCAACCCATAACCAGCATCTAGATCTCACACTTTATCAGATGTTCATCAATTTCTCACTCTTTCACTTCTTCTTGGCCTAATGATCTTCTCCTTATATAGGTTTAAGCTTCTCTCAATACCATGGTCCAAAACCATGTAGAAACAATACCATGAACCCAATACTTGGGGTTGTCACATTGGACCAAATACTATGGACCAAATACCACGGACCAAAACCATGATTTCCAACATGTACGCGCCTTTACTTCTATTAACCCGCGTGTATACACGTACGCTTCTTCTGCTTCACTAACCCGCGTATATACGCTCTTTCTTCACGGTCAACCTACGTATATCTCTCTATTTACCTGCTGCACTATGATCTGTCCTCTGAGTGAGTTTCCATCACCTGTATCATACACAGAGTGAGTTGCCATCAAGGACAACACCTGAATCATAATGCCAACAATCTCCCCCTTTGGACTTGATGGCAACCACCACACCAAGTCACTCTCCCCCTTTGACATCAAGGGCAAAGGGTAGACCAAGATATTCTCTTCCTTGGTATACCTTCTATTGTCCATACTCCCCTTGAGTACATGCTGAAGTTTCTGATTAAGCTCCCTCTTTGTATATGCCAAGGTGTACCAATCTATCCATTCTCCCCCTGACTGTAGGCAAGATCTGCAAAAAGATGTTCTACAAGAAGAACATGACCCTATTATGAATGACCTTCCTATCACCAAAGACTCATATATTCATCCATTTTTCAACCAAGTGAGGATATACAAATATTTTTTACATATGACAACCAAGTACATATACATGACTCAACAACAAGAACCATTACATTATCCATCCCATGCATAGTGGGGTAGCAAAGTATATCATAAGACTAACAAAGACCAAGGACCTAAACAAGACCATGATAATTATCAATAGCTATCATACACCATATGATCTACATTATAAGCATCTAGCATCCAAATCTGTAACCTGCAATCCATTCTTTTGGTCAAGCAAGATATGTTAATAAGCATCATTGCCAAGAACTTCTAACCATAATGCCAACAATGCATTATTTGAAGTATATGCTCCCCCTGAACCTGTGCCATGCCATCATCAAAACAATGACTGAACCATATCAGACTTTTGTACTGCTGCTTTCTTTTAGAACATCATATATGCGACTCTGCAGCATCTAACTCGCATATATACGTCACTTCTCTTCATGAAACTTGCGTATGAGATTTGGAACACTGATGTTCCACACTTCTAGCTACCTCTGAATCTATCATGTCTGTGTACTCTGCTATGCCACATGTTTCTGGCTGTACTTCCTTTTTCTTCCATATCTTCAACTGTGATGATATTTTCTTCTTTTGGTTTGGTGTCCAAAATCTTCTCTTGCATTCCTTTGCTATGTGTCCAAGTTTGTAACATGCATAACATCTTACATGTCCCATATTCCTTCTATAGCAATCAACAGCTTTGTGACCAAACTTATTGCAAGCAAAGCAATATCCATTAAAGTACCTAGAATGTGATGATCTTTAATGATGGTCTTGAATCCTTCTTCTTCTACATCTGGCTGCAATATGTCCAAGATTATAACATTCAACATTATTCATAGGAGGAGTGAAAGATTTTCTTTGAAGGACTTCTTTCCTTTCTTGGTGATGAGATTGACCTTCCATCTCCTTGTTGAGCATTTCAGATTTTGCATTAGAGTCCCTTGTCTTACTTTGTGAAATAGATTCACCTTCAATAGACTCATGAAAATCAAGACCAGTTTTGATAGCAGGAGACCGCTGACTACTAAGAATATCATCCAAAATCTTAGTACTATATTGAAATCGCAATAGTTTATCCTTTTCTTCTAATTTACTTTTCGAGATATTTACCTCAACCTGCTGTTGTTCTTCCTTTTCCAAACATTGCTTCTTCAAAGCTTCTTCATACTTTCTTCCATCTTCCACTGGTTGCCTTAGTTTGAGAATCTTATTTTCTTGTTCTTCATTCAGCACTTGCAGCATTTGACGAACTCTGAAAGCACATTCCAACTAAGCTTTTAAGCTGATAATTTATTCTTTGAGGGCATTCTCCCTTTTGCTAGGTAGATCTTCTTGATTTATGATTTTATCTAATGCTTTATTTTCTTGTCCATATTCAATCTGAGGTGATTTAGGATCTGAATACTTGCTTCCACTCACTGGTAAGCTGTCATTGTTCCTTTGAGTTGTCTTCTTCTTTTAACGCGCTTTCTTTCCCATTGTTCTACGGATCTCCTTCAAGCGATCAAGCATCTACCGAAGGACCTGCTCTGATATCAATTGTTGGAAATAATACTGAGTGGGGGGGGTGAATCAGTATTATCAAATCATAAACTTTTCATTTTTCATACTCAGATTTATATACGCAGCTTCAGTTTAGTATATCCGCGTATATACGCGACTGTGTTAAATGCATCCAGCATACATGTAGTAATCTTATGATTCAGTTAGCTTATCTTCAGTAAATGCATTAGAACATTATTAACCTTATTAGCAGTAATCAGGTGTAGTAAAACAGTACAGATCATCACACATAAGAAGCATACATGAACACCATGATATAATGTGGAAACCCAATGTGGGTGAAAACCACCTGCTGCAATTCATTTCTTTCTTCCTTTAATAAGAAACTTCTTTTACAATGTAGTGGTGTAGTCCTTTACTAGTACGCAGGCTTCTACCTGTAGAAGGCTACAACCTTCTTAGCTTTTGTACTAGCCGTTCCATTTACTAGTATGTAGGCACTGTCCCACTGAAGGCTCCAACCTTCACTCGTTTTCCAGCTGCTCCTGGAAGGGAGCTACAACCCCCTTGGATCTTGTACTAGCCAATATGTTTAGCAGTACGTAGGTGCCGGCGTACAATCATCCAGGGACCACGTTTCATAAATTTTCAGACTGGATCCATAAAACAATCACCATTGCATTACAACCTGCATCATCAATCTCTAAATCACCCAATATTGAAACCCACAGAACAGACTACATAACTCTGCAACAACAAGCAGATCCAATAGCAACTTCAAATATCATACTTCATACTGTATACGCTACTTGGACGAACCTAACCTGCGTGTATATGCACTTTTACCAAAGACAACCCGCGTACAGATTTGCAAATTCTAACTCATAGATTTGCAGCTATTTCAGACAACAGCACATACCCAGATCATAACATTCATATAATAAACATGCATCAATAGATCTAGTCTATCCATAATCAAACCATATAAAGATAATCATTCCAAGCCTTGAGATCCCGTTCCATCGTTCATCACCCTTCAAATGAGTGCCTCCTTGGTTCAGATCAAGCAAGGCATCACCAACCCATAACCAGCATCTAGATCTCATGCTTTATCAGATGTTCATCACTTGCACACCTCTTACACGCACCTCTTGGCCTAATGATCTTCTCCTTATATAGGTTTAGGCTTCTCTCAATACCATGGTCTAAAACCATATAGAACCAATACCTTGGATCCAATACCTGGGGTTAATAGTTCGGACCAAGTACCATCGACCAATACCAAAATACCATGGACCAAATACCATGAACCAAAACTTAGTTTTCCAACATGTACACGCCTTTCCTTCTATGAACCTGCGTGTGTACGTATGCGCGCCTTTTGCTCTGATTACCCACGTATATACACACTTTCATCACGGTCAACCTGTGTATATCTCTCTTTTGATCTACTACTCTAGATCTACCATCAGATTAAGTTGCCATCACCTGTATCAAACCTCTGAGTGAGTTTCCATCAAGGACAACAGCTGAATCATAATGCCAATATGGCACATAGATCTTTTTGGAAGAAACACGCACCACACCTAAGATGTTGATTCTTTATGATCCAAGTATGGGTGTGACGAAGGACCCTTCCAAGACCTTTTACTTTCGTGATGTGTGAAATTTCATTTTTAAAAGAACATAAATGAATAAATTTGCATGCTGTAAAGAAGAGTAACATGACAATCATCAACAACATAAAAACATAAGACATTAATAACGAAGTTCGTCAAGGAGGGACTACGTCTCCAGGCTCCAGTGTCAAGATGGTGTAGGTCACTACATTAAGTGTTGTCAATAGTGGTAATGTACATAGAGGTGATGTCTCTATCATACAAGGAAAATGCCCTCATGCGGGAGTTGATTGAAGAGATGTTCCACTACAAAAAATCTCAGGAAAAAGACTCCTATCAATATGACACAAACTCACGCATGATGAGCATCCTGCCAACATGGCATAAAAGGGATCTCAATGCAAACATGCATGACGACAACATGAGTATCCCATCAACATACAACAAAGGGATATCAAAACATAACGTGACGAATCATGACAACAGGTACATCACATAGATGATTCCACGTCACATCAAGCAGGAATCATGAAAATAAGTAATAAACAAGATCCCTCATCAACATCAAACATGTATTTGTGCAGCACCATGCATAGCAAAATAAGCGCATGAACAAAATGCATATACCTCACAACCAAGGGCCATCTGAAGAAGCGGATGTCAAACTACTGAAGTTGTTTATGCCATCAATCTCACTGCATCAATCACATGGAAATGGTTGCTCCCACATTAATGCTGACACCTGCATTCCACTTAGAAAAGTGGTTGAAGAATAGAATGAGAAAATGAAAAATATGAATGTACCATCAGATTTGTGATGTCAAATAGTGCAAAATCGACTGTCCAATTTTTGAATTTTGAGAAATTGAGAATCTGGGGCTCAAGGAATCTTTTAGATTCCCCCTAGATTCCTCAATGATTTTGCTCCATAGGTGGATTGGAAATCTGCAACCCCAAAGGTGAATCTAACCTCTCCATTGTGATCCCTACAGAAAATGATGAAAAAGACTGTAAACTTGACTATATTCCGACATGGAGAAAAATTACCTCCTCGGGAAAATTTCAAGGATCATGGTTTTGCTCCCTATTTCCATAGCAGTCATGGTTCCACCTGCATATTGAAAAATGGTTGAAAAATTTAGAAATTTGATGGAGAAACAGATAGTTCCATTACATTCGTGGCATCGAGAAGTGCTGAAACCATATAAAATTTGTCAAAATCTGACAAAGTGAAAATTCGGCCTTCCTGCAAAATTTCACCTCGAACTTCGTGTACTTCCTCCTCCTGTATCGAAATGCATGCCCACTCCTGGTTCCTCCATCTTGGGTGCACTTGGAAAATGATGGGTTTATATAATTTCTCGGGCAGATTAATCAATAAAATGGTTTGGCAGATTGGTATAAGTCGAAATTAGTAATGTGGAGGTCGAGGGATCAAATCACGACCTCACCAAAACTATATGTCGTTTGATTTTTTAACAACTGTACGGATATCTTGGCGGTCTGGTCTGCATTGGGTGGCCTGCCCCATACCCTCCGCAGACGTATTTAATTGGTGGGTTTTTGTGTGTTAAGTAGTTGTTGTATTAAGTTATGGCGTGTTTGTATTTGGTTGTACATGGTTCATTTATGGGTTCGCCGCATGGTGGGAGGCTTGGTACTCGCCGACCTCCTCAAATATATATGTATGAGGTGTGGGGTGGTGGGGGTGGTGGCCCACCACCTCCGTTTTTATATATATGTTTTTAATGTTTACATAATAATAAGGAATTTTCAAAAATTTAGATATTAGGCCAAAGGAGACATTTTAACGAGGCAAAAATTTTGTCCGAAATCTTGCCAGAGATGGCCAGATTCCATCTACTAGAAAAGTTGAAATTGCGGCGTCCTTAAGCCTGCCTAGTCAGCAAAAAGTCTGTCCAACTTTTACTGCCTCTATCTCCTTCATCCGGACTCAGATTGACAAACTTTTTGCATTTCCGCAATCAAGATGATGAGATCTACGCTCTGGTCATGGTTCGAGAATAATCCAAACACTTTGATTTTTGAGCTTTCCTAAGTCCTCTTTGTCCCGTGTCTATCTCTGGAGCCACATGGATCAATCCTCCCCACTAAGGAGCTTTTGGTCTTCCAAAAGCATGAAAAATAATCTACAACTTCTATGTACCTTGTTTGCATCACAAGCGTCCTGAAAGGCCTCGCTTCCATCTCCTTCACCTTTGTTCTTCAAAGCCTTAAGTGATGAGCCGACACCTACAACCTATGCAATTTGTAGTACATTGTTTTGCAAATTACATGCTTGACTTTCATGACCAACAGATGACCCAAGCGTCCCACACTTGCCACAAGTTTATAATACATACTCGATGGTCAAGTTCACATCAATATGGATGCAATACCCCATCTACGAAAACAAGGCCAACGCATCATTGTTGCTTCAACAAGTGATGCAAAACACTTCATCACTGCAACACATGATTTACAACTATAAGGCCAAACACTATTATCTCTTTGACAAGTGATGGAAACATGACATCACTTTCACAGTTCAACATGCAACACGAAATAAGACCAGACATCATTGTTGTTAAACAAGTGATGGAAGACACATCATTACTTTTACATTTTGAAATGCAACAAATGATTTACAAAAGAACGACCATGACAAGAAAACATATCTAGAAACCATTTTTCACTTATTAATGTGAATTGGTCATCCCCCCTGTGATGGTTTTACTTGTCGAATAACTACTTCATCAGGTTCATGCACCGACACTCTGTCTTTAAGGCATTGCTCTGGATGGAGCCTCCAACATGTGGCTCTTTGATGGCCACTTCTATCGCAATGACTGCAATAGGTCTTCTTCCTCCATATTTGTTTAACATGTTTCTTTACCTGTTGTTGAGAGGGTAGTTCACGCCTCATCCTTTTGTGTGCTATCATTCTTTACCAACACTTCGAAAATGTATAGTTATGTAATCCATAAAAGGTACATGTCTTTCGATGCCATGTTTTACATTCATCATTAACAACATGATCATAATCTAAATGAACATTTAAATGTCAAGAGTGGCTATACCCTTCCTTGTTGTCTCTACTGTAAGTATGACGATGAGAGCTTGCCTAAGATATTTTCCTACAATGGAAACTACCATGGGATGATGGGAATGTTTTCCCATCATTCCCTTTCCTAGATGATTTTGACAATGTCTCTGAAGCATATGACACCTTCAAACATCCCCCTTTGGTGTATCTCAAGCCTGCAAATTGAGGTCTCCTCATAACCTCCATTGGTTGAGCTATGTCTTGGTTATTAACACCAAGTTCTGTTTCCTCCTCGTGTATCGTCCTAGTAAGGAGCCTTATGTTTGTCCCTGTAACTGGGATCTCCACATCTCGGACAAAAATCATATTATGTGAAGATAAAATCGAAAGGAAATCAACATCTTTCACCTCCTTTGTCGATTTAGAAAGAACTGATGAGGGCTTCTCATCATTTGTTGTTGGTGGTTCACTAACTATCGTGGCCCATTCCCCAGCTTTCTTTCTGACATACCCAAGTCCTGTCTGACACAGTAATTCCTCTACTTTGATGAGATTGACAATGCCTTGGACATTAATGTGCAAGCCTTTTCCTTCATACCCCATTTTTCTTCAACTGTTTGGAGCCAATTCCTATGGTATGATTTTCAAAAACAACGAAATCATCATTAGGACACATACATGAATTCAAAGAACTACTTTTTACCTCACATGGGTCACGCTGCAACATTTCCAAGTCCTCGTACTTAGCTTGCAGTTGTCGTAGCAAACTCTGCTTTTCCTCATTCTCTTCATGTAGACGTATCTTTAGTTCATTGTTCTCTACTTGAAGATTATGTTTGTTGTGCTTCAGTTCTTCCATGGCCTCTTTCAAGGCTTGCAACTGAAGCTACAATCACTCCTTTTCCTCTGTCTCTTTCTGTAGAGTTTCATACCTTATTTCCATTCTTTTGGAAATTTTGAGCATGGTCTCGTACATCGCTTTTTCATTCTCTGTCACTGCACGTTCCATTGTTCATGCCTACAATTCGCATGCACGAAAAGATTGCTCTGATACCACTTGATCTAGGTCCAAGTGTGATGAAAGACCCTTCCAAGACCTTTTACTTTCATGAAGTGTTAAATTGCATTTTTAAAAGAACATAAATGAATGCATCTGCATGTTGTAAAGAAGAGGAACATGAAAATCATTAGCAACATAAAAACATAAGACATCAATAATGGAGTTCGTCCAGGAGAGACTACATCTCCTGGCCCCAGTGTCAAGATGGTGTAGGTCGCTGCATTAAGTGTTGTCAATAGTGATGATGTACATAGAGGTGATGTCACTATCATACAATTAAAATGGCCTCATGTAGGAGTGGATCCAAGAGATGTTCTACTACAAGAACTCTCAGGAAAAAGACTCCTATCAGTATGACACAAACTCATGCATGATGAGCATCCCGCCAACATGGCATAAAATGGATCTCAATGCATACATGCATGACAAAAACATGAGTATCCCATCAACATACAACAAAGGGATTTAAAAACATAACATGACAAATCATGACAACAAGTACATCACATAGACGATTCTGCATCACATCAAGCAGGAATCATGAAAACAAGTAATAAACAAGATCCCTCATCAACATCAAATAGGGATCTGTGTAGCACAATGGATATCAAAAGAAGTACATGAATGCACAGCATATACCTCACAACCAAGGGCAATATGAAGAAGTGGATGTCAAAATGTTGAATTTGTTCGTGCCATCAATCTCACGACATCAATCGCATGGAAATGGTTGCTCGCACATGAATGTTGACACCTGCATTCCACTTAGAAAAGTTGTTGAAGAATAGAATGAGAAAATGAAAATGAAAACTGCACCATCATATTTGTGACATGGAATAGTGCAAAATCAACTGTCCAATTTTTGAATTTTGAGATATTGCGAATCCGGGGCTCAAGGAATCTTTTAGATTCCCCCTAGATTCCTCAAAGATTCTGCTCCACAGGGGGAATGGAAATATGCAACTCCAAAGTAAAATCTGACTTCGTCATTGTGATCCCTACGGAAAACAATGAAAAACAATTGTAAACTTGACTATATTCTAACATGGAGAAAAATTACCTCCTTGGGAAAATTTCAAGGATCATGGTTCTGCTCCTTGTTTCTGCAGCAATCATGGTTCCACCTGCATACTGAAAAATGGTCGAAAAATGCAAAACTCTAATGGAGAAATGGATAGCACCATCGCATTCATGGTGTTGAGAAGTGCTGAAACCATATAAAACTTGTCAAAATTTGACAAAGTGAAAACTCGACCCTCTTGCAAAATTCCACCTCGAACTGCGTGTACTGCCTCCTCCTGTCTCGAAATGCATGACCTCTCCTGGTTCCTCCATCTTGGGTGCACTGGGAAAATGCCGGGTTTATATACGTTCTCTAGTAGATTAATCAATAAAATGGTTTGGCAGATTGGTATAAGTCGAAATTAGTAATGCAGAGGTCGGGGGATCAAATCTCGATCTCACCAAAATTATATGTCGTTTGATTTTTTAACAACCATATGGATATCTTAGGGGTCAGGTCTAGATTGGGCAACCCTCCCCATACCCTCTGCACATTTATTAAATTGGTGCGTTGTTGTGTATTAAGTGGTCGTTGTATTAAGTTATGGCGTGTTTTGATTTGGTTGTACACGGTTCATTTACGAGGCAACCTCATGGTGGCAGGCCAGCCACATGGCTAGTACAGGCTCAGTACCCGCTGACCTCCCAAAATATATACGTATGTGGTGTGGGGTGGTGGGGGTGGTAGCCGACCACCTCCCTTTTTATATATTTCTTTTAGTGTTTAAATAATAATAAGGCATTTTCAAAAATTCAGATTTTAGGCGAAAGGAGATATTTTAATCAAGCAACAATTTTTCCTAGAATCTCACTGGAGTTGGTTGGCTTCCGTCTGCCGAAAAAGTTGAAATTGCGACCAGGACGACGAGTTCTATTCTCTTGTTCTAGTTTGAGCATAATCCAAACACTTTGATTTTTGAGCTTTCCTGAGTCCTCTTTGTCATGTGTGTGTCTCTGAAGCCACCTGGATCACTTTCTCTCACACCCTTCTAATGTATAACCATACAAACTATCACTTCAAACAACAACACCGAACTCCCCAGAATAACAAATGAAGAAAAATTGAATTAGAATGAAATGTATGCTTGTTGGGAGATGATATTCAACTCCTATCCATGCAAGCTCATTTATCCTTCACCCAAACTTAATCTGATTTAGATACTTCATTCATCCTTTAGTTAAACGCATGAGTTGAGACTGTCTTCATTGAATTTATCCTTATATTTTCCATTATGGAGTGTTTTTTTATGGGCCAATTCAACTTGTGGGGATGCATTACATGATTTTGTAAGAAATAGCCATGATAATTTTTATAGTGGAAGTTTTGAAATAGTTTTTTTTAGAGATGTACTTTTAAGTAAACATTTGAATATATATTTTTAATTAACTTTGTATCACACTATTGATAAATTTGTAAGTCGCACTTCCTTCAATCAAGCTTGCCACTTTAAGATAAAAATTAGAAATTTATTATGCAATTTGCACTTTAGAAAAAATGTAAGCTTTATTTTTTCATCTATGATTTTTGTTTATTATTGTAGTGTCTTTTGGTTCCTTTTCTTATTGCATTATCAAATCCTATGTCTCTCTTGCACTTTCCAAAAGATGTACGCTTTCTGTTTTTATCTATGTTTTTTGTTTCTTTTTGTAGTGTATGTTGGATCCTTTTCCTATTGCATTATCAAGTCCAATATCTCTCTAGTGCATTTTGGTTTCCTTTCATATTTCATTATCAATTAAAATATCTCTCTACTAGTGAAACCCCTTTACAATCAGTGTCTCTCTAGATTTCCTACTTCTCCAATGCTTAACGGGTGATAAATTTGGCATAATTGCATATGAAAAGTACATCTTTCCACTTAAGTTTTCAACAAATTCCTTTGGTGTGAAGAAAATTCTCAATTGATGTCACTCATCAACAAAAATTCAAAGCACTTTATAAATCCTTCATAATCCAATGGGATAAATCAAAATAATATAAATGGGGTCTACATTAGAGTTTCTTTTCTTGGGATAGCGTTTTTAATTCTCTCTTATGTAGATCCTCCCCTCTTTTGCCACTAGCAACCTGCCTCTTGGTGTGACCTAAATCCTAAACAATGTGCTCTTTATATAGCCTACCTTTATATATGTCTGGATACATGATCATTTAACTGTATACTAATATAATATTTTGAAATTTTTTGCTAGAGATATAATCTGCCTCTCTTTGCACCTTTTGAGGCAATTGATGGTTTTAGTAAGTTAAAAATATGGGTTGCACGATTATAGTTTTTATAAAGATTATAGATCATGTGTCAGTTTTTTCTTTTTTAATTCAATGGCTATAAATGTAGTTTTCAAGATTTCCATAACTCTTCACATAATTCTTTAAATTGTTCTAGGTCAATGGAAGAGCATCTGCCTTACAAGCAGGAAGTTGGTGGTTTGATTCCACTGTGTGTTAACATGAATTAATCAATGATTTTGTAGTTTATTTTTAATTATTTTTTACTATCAATTTATTTCAATGGTGAGACATTTCTAGATTCATTGTTTTATATTTCCTTTAAAGAGACAAAAGTGATCTTTAAATAAAAAAATTATTGTCTCTAGAGAGACAATATTTAGTATTAAAGACATATTGCCTCTAATCTGAGTGTTATCTCTAGAGAGACAACAATGAGATTGTCTCAAGAGAGACAAAAATGAAATTGTCTCCTAAAAGACAATAATGCTCGTGTTATGTATTGTCTTTATAGAGACAATTTTTTAAAACAATAATCTTTAAGACAATATTTTTTAAGACTAATCTTTAAGACAATAATATTTTAGACATCCGCTTAAAGATAATATTTAAGACAATACACAAGTTTTTTTTTGTCGCAAGTTAAGGCAATTTACCCAAAAATTGTCTTAAAACCCCCTTTATGTAGTAATGATGAGTGCCTCCGTTAACAAATAAGTAAGAAAAATGAAGTGGAAACATCTTATGATCTCTGCAACTGGAGTACTAGGGATTGATGTTTTGCTTGTCATTTGATATACCAACATAAATGATACAGAAGTCCATGTTGTCAGTCTGTGCTAATATTAATGGGAAGGAGGTTATTATTTGGAGAGTTGCAGAGCTTGTGAGACTCACAATTTATGGATTCATATTTTGGCAACAGAGTCCAAATTTTCTTCTGGGTTTTGAAGGGAAGGGAAAGAGGTTATTATAGGTGCAATTTTATGTGCCTTATTGTTTTTCTTTCCTTTCACAAAATCGAGTTGGATATACCCATGCAAAATTTGCAGTTATTTAAACAAATTTTCAACAGAATCTTCTTCTATTATATTCAGTGTTTCGCTTTTCCAAAATTATTTGCAGCATTGACTTTATTATATCCATAGAATTAATTACTTCTCATTGAATTAGTTCCTTCTCATTGGCGTAGTTGAATTCACCCTGTTCATAGAATTAGTTTTTCTTGGCAGAAGATCTTGGATGAATAGAATCAGTTGTACTACTCATAAAATTTCAAATATATTAAGGAGAGGAATATTATGCTCCTGCTATGGAGTTACTGGACTTCGTGTAGTAACGACATTTCATATAGTGTGAATGAGAAAGCTAAAGGAAATATATTAACCCAGACCAAACCAAAATTCATTGATCGGAACACAAATTTTAAATAAATATTATTAGCATCGAAATATGCTTATCGATATTAATATTAAAACACAAACTTGAAACGCATAGATAAACTCTTGGATGTTATACTTGAAAAAGGATAATGAAAGCAAATTTTATTCCTATTATAAAAGTATAGCAATGGCTAAATGGATATTTTAGATATTTTGAATATTTTTGAGGGATTATAATTAAAATGTTATATAATTATTCAATTTTATTTCTTCACTTTACTTTAAATGTGAGAAAGAATGGAAAGTGAAAAAATGGAGCAAAGATTGTTTTTCTAAGTATTACAAATCATTTAAATAAGATTACATTGGAAATATTAGTAATAAATGACTAGAGTGAAACTCGATTAAATTAGACTTAACTAAAACTAAACTGGGACACAAGGATGGACGGTTTTGATACCTAACATGAATCAAATTCTCCAACACTTCCCCCTAATTTCAACCACATAAAACTTAATTAAGATACTTGCTGGTCTATGTCTCAGCTAGGCTTACAATTTAAAAAATTGACTTCAACTACATTTACTTTTCTTCTTCTCTTATTCCAGATCCTATAGCCTCTAAATTGTTTCAATTTTTTCTTCTTGATATAGGCTTCAAATTTCAGATTTTTCATTTGTTGGTGCAAGTCTTCTATTGTTCCACATTATCTAAGCATGTCTTGGACTTCTTCATAAAATGGCTTGGATGTGGACTGCTGCCAGATGTCATCTATTCTAGAGTTTTTTTCATCATCAATCTATTTCAACATAAGATGAGAATACAATTGTATCTCTTCAAAACTCCAGTACCTAAAAATTTCATTCATGTGTTCATCATGCATGTTGTCTTCAACATTCATTTCTGCAACTTTTATGCAGACATCATCTAGACATGGTGTTGCAAGCCATGCTTCAAGGAAATTTAGCTCTTCTTCATAATTGTTTCGTGTACCTACACACTGAAAACCAATGTTAGAATTAAAAATATTTCCAGAACCACATTGGTTTTCGAACTCCACATTTCTTTTGGAACTTTTTCTCTGCACTGAGAGCTTTCTCCTATTGCACTTCCAACTCCGCTTCTTCCTCTGTCTATTTTTTCTCTTTTTGGGCTTCCTTCTTTTCTTTTTCCTCTATCATTGCCTTTGTCTTTGTCTCTGTCACTTCCTTACTAACCTATGTTGTTGTAGACAGGTGGTCTTCGACTTAGTTTTGAGATTCAAGTGGCATTATCTCATGAAACAACATCATGTC
The DNA here is from genome assembly GCA_000404065.3 of Pinus taeda. NCBI lineage: Eukaryota > Viridiplantae > Streptophyta > Pinopsida > Pinales > Pinaceae > Pinus > Pinus taeda. The sequence goes on along the minus strand of APFE030371153.1, from coordinate 36,965 downwards.
AATATGATGTTTTTGTTGTATCATGTGCAAGCACTCATCTTTAGTCAAAAAACTTTTATCCAACTTTACATCAACAATATTAGTTATTGGATTCACCATAACATTGACTTTTTCAATGGCAACTTCACTGTCATCAACAAGCTCTGTTGCTCGATTCACCAAAATTTCATTAACAAGTTTTGTTGTTGGATTTACCAGATCTCCATCAGCTTGTAGTTGTGCATAGTCGGATTCAAAAAACTTTTCATCTCATTGTATATATTATACTATGGATCCACCTCCATCTACAACTGCAATACCCCCCCTTACACCAAAATTCCTCTCAAGGGTATCCCAAGACTCCTTGGTTGTCTTCGCATCTGAAATGATGAGAACAATGTTGTCATATGTATATTCTCTTATGCATTTTAATGCAAAAGGGACCTTTTGCCTCTTCACTTCCAATGATCCAAATACATTTCGAACATCTCTTATTTTCGGTTCAACTTTCTTAACCTCTTAGCTTTTCCCATTTGTTGCAGCTCAACACGCAAATGAATTTACAAACATGGAAGTTGTATGTGATTACCTTTCTACGATAGGTGCTTTGCTAGTCAACTTCTACAAAAAAAAGATAGGCCTACACAGAAAACACTTACTTAAAACTATTAAAATCCCCTCTTCCATTCTTTCTACAAAAGCAACACTTAAAACTATCAAAAACCCCTCTTCCATTCTTTCTATCGAAAAACAATATCTCAAAGCTCGCAACTCATCTCATGGAAACCCCTTTATTAAATAGACCCTCTTCAAAAAGAATTTGTATATTTTTTTCTTTTTGCATGTAACAAACAAAAAAATCCCCCTTTTTTAATTACTATAGCCCTTTAATTACCTAAGCCTTTTTAATCACATAGATCCTTAAAAAATGATACCATCTCGCTTGTTCAAAAAAATTGCATGATCTTTTTGTGAATAAGAAAATGTGACATTCAAATGAAACACCATGAAGCTTTTCTTCATAAAAATGAAGTCCCATTTTATACCTTGTTGTTTCCTTGAACGAAGATAATAAAAAAAAAGTCACATGCCCCCTTTCAGAAACCTAACGATGTTTTTGTTTTTTTTTTTTTTAATTTTATTTTGGATTTCTTTTGTGAACCTCGAAATGTTGGTTTGGCTTATAGTCGATGAAGCAAAACGACTTACGGTAGCTTTACCAAAATCTATCACAGTTTATTTGTGGATACGATGCACTGAGTTTTTTGTAAGTGGGTGTGCAATTTCACTTTCCTCCTTTTCACACGTACGGAGTTCACACTTTTCTCCTAGTCCTCTCACGACCTTTGTTTCTTCTTTGTGAGCCTAGAAAAAAATTGAAGGGTTGTTCTCTTGAGTTTAATGTGACTTTTTCTTCTAATATCATGACAAAAAATGAAAAGCTAAAAAGTGGAGCAGACTTTTTGAATATTAAAAATAACTTAAATAAAAAGTGGAGCAGATTCTTTTGAGTATTATAAATAACTTAAGTAAAATTACAGTGGAAACATCAGTGGTAAATAACTAGAGTAAAACTCAACTAAACTAAATTTAACTCAAACTGAACTAAGACACTGGATGGACTGTGATGGGACCCAGCCCTCTCTGTCATTATGCTTTACACTTTGGATGTGCCACTTGGGCGCTTACGTGGATGGATTTGGTATTGGTCTTTCCTGCGCTCAATGGTTGGTAGCTGAACATTAATTGCTGGAGTAAATACACAGTCCTTCCGCCTTGGTAGTTGGTATTACCCTAACCCTAACTCAGTTTCTCGATCATTCTGGTCATTCTTGCTGTCGTTCTAAGGGTTTAGAGCTCTGCGCGATGAATTTGTTTCGATGGCGTTGTGTTCGATTTCTGCTGGTTCTGAGTCACAATTTCATAGTTGTGGGTTGACTGTATGTTGGCTCTGGTTGCGGATGGAGGCTTCCTTTGTGTGTTTGCCTGCTTGTTCTCCTATATGCCTTGACTGTGTTCGGCTCTAGGTTTTCTCTGTAAATTTCGGTAAGTCGCTTGCTTGCTTGGTTTCCCTGTTTTAAATGAAAGAATTCAATTTCTGGTTCCGGCCATATTTGTTGTGACTGTTAGTTGTTTTAATGCTGGTGCTCGACTAGTTCTACTCCATTTTTGTGTATACTGTTACACTTCTGGTCTTCGGCTCTCGTATATATTTTGACAATGATTCTTGGATTATGAATGCTGGGGATGCTCTGCTGTTCGGGCAAGAACAGTGGCGACGGCTATCCAACCTCTGCTACAGGTATTAGTTTGTTCTCTGTTTCAATTTTTACTCCCTTTTCGTTCTGGGTCTAAACCCAATCGCTCCTCTGGTCTTCAGCTTGCTATGGCGTCCTCCGATTCGATTTCATGGTCACTCCTCACGCGGTCTCCAGGTGAGGTTTCCTTTCCTGTTTGCCTTTGTTTCTAATATGCTGGTTTTGTTCCTCTGTTCGAGGGTTTCATATTGAACCCTGACTCGTTTCTTTTGTGTGGTTGCAGGTATGCTACAGTGGCCTGGAGGGCGCATGTTCCTGTCTCCAAAGATACTTGTTGGCGTGAAAGTTGGTAGGCCTGGAACCTATTTAGCTAGCCTGTCTCGAGGTCTCTATTATGTGTATGGGTCGCTTGTTACTTTACTGTTTGAGCCTGTTGGTTTCCAAGTCTGTCGTCGTTTGTCTGGGATGCGTTCACTGTTGCAATGTGGCTTCAACAACTTTGGTTTTGTGTCTGTAATCAAACCCTAACGAGGGTTTTGTCTTTCTGTTTTCTGTAACTAAACCCTAACGAGGGTTTCGTCTTTCTGTTATCCGTCTGCAACGACTGAGTGAACTTTACTCTGATTTTGGTTATGACAATCTTTGTAACCCTTAAGGGAACTTCACTCTTTGCTTTTCGACTATGTCGTAGTGTTTCTGAGTAATGCAAATGTAACTGTTCTTTTTAATGAAAGGAAAAGGAATGATTGGTTAGGTACCTGTAGCCTTCGTTTATTGTTGTACTTCATCGCTGGCGTTTGGTTATTGTACTGGATTAGTTGCTTGCGTGTTGGTCTCGATTTCTTAATGATGATTCTTCAACTATACTCCTGTGTGCTTGTTTGGCAACAATTTCGGTTACAATTCATATTCGTGCAGCAATCATAATGTTACATTTAATTTACAGAAATATAAAATCTCAGTCATTATGTGTGAGAGATCAATTTCATAATTTAGGAATTAATAGATGGACAATATTCTTCAGGTACTTTTGAATGCTTTGGTGATTTTATTCTTCAATTACTCAACTTGTTCTCTATTTGAAAAAAGACCCTTTCTTTACATGGATGCTTTGCTTTTATAGCCTCTATATGCAGTTAAGGCTTGCAGTTTGTCTCTTTCTGTTACAAAATCAGTTACATGTTTCTGTTCCTATTTGTAACTGTAACTGTTCAAATATGTTAAGACCTGTAAAAGCAATTAATAGTTATTTTTCCTAATTACAGAAAATACCCTTCAATTGACAATGAAACTAACAATAAACTTAATTGGAAAGTAAATCATTTAACTGTTTCTGACTTGTAAAATAAAATAAAAAGAAAAATTATTTCGAACAGAATCTGACAATTCGGTGTCCCGCTCGTGAACTTGGTTGGAGTCTTTCTGCCTTGTCACTGTGAGCTGGATGCTCCTGCATCAGGCTCCCGGGGTGAGAAAAGATCATGACTCCTGTTCATGAGTTCTTCCACTGTTGTCCATGTTCGTTCAATCTGCCTGGTGTCAAGCCATGAGCTGTCCTCAATTGGACGGTTCTTCCACTTGACCAGGTACGGAAAATAATTTTTCCGCCGAGTACGCCTAACTACCTGAGTTTCGAGGATGCCTTCGATCTCAAGAGGTTAGACATAAGGCATCTGTTTCTTCCAACTGTCTCTGTCTTCCTGGGTGTTCCGTGTGGATTGTCTGGGTTCATCCTTCCTTCCTTCCAACAGTTCGCCTGAAAATGGAAACAAATCTGCCACATTGAAGATAGGTGATATGCCTACTCCAGGTGGTAGCTGGATTTCGTAGGCATTCGCTGAAAACTTCCGCAAGATCTTGCAAGGTCCTATTTTCTTGTATTTCAATTTGTTATACGTACCTTTAGGAAACCGCTCCTTGCGCAAGTGTACCAAAACATCATCCCCTACCTCAAAATGAACTTCTCTCCTCTTCAGATCTGTGTGTTCCTTATACTTCAAGCTGCTGTCCTGTAACTTTGCCTTGACCTGTTCATGTAAATCTCGCATAGCATTTGCAAAATCTTCGCCATCCGCACTCCGTCGTTCCTATAAACCAAGATCCTGAAGCTCGTGCACTCCTCGAGGGTGCATACCATAAAGAATCTGGAAGGGACTGAGACCCGTTCTACGATTCGGCGAATTGTTGTAAGCAAATTCTGCTTGCGCCAGCACTCGGTCCCACATTCTAGAATTTTCTTCGACTAAGCTGCGTAACAGATTTCCTAGACTTCTGTTCACAACTTTTGTTTGCCCATCGGTCTGCGGATGGTAAGCAGAACTGTAGCTTAATTGGGTGTTCATTTTCTTCCATAAGGTACGTCAAAAATGTCCCGTGAACTTTACATCTCTGTCTGATAGGACGGTTGTTGGTAACCTGTGTAATCGGACAATCGCGTTAAAAAACAAGTGAGCCACGTAAGTAGCGTCACTAGTTTTCCGACAAGGTACAAAATGTGCCATTTTCGAGAAACGATCTACCACTACCATTACCGAATCATACCCTTTCTGTGTTTTCGGCAGCCCCAATACAAAATCTAAACTCACAGAATCCCAAGGTCTGCCTGGAATAGGTAATGGCGTGTACAGTCATGTGTTCTGGCTATGTCCTTTCGCTAGTTGACACACCTTACACTTAGTCACAAAACTTTGTACGTCCCGTCTCATTCACGGACAAGAGTAGAAGTGACTAAGTTTCTCCAAAGTCTTGTCAATACCAAAGTGTCCAGCCAATCCCCCACTGTGTTTTTCACGAATGATGTTCTCCCTCATAGAACAGCTGGGGATACACAGTTCTCCTCCCTTGAAAAGTAATTTCTCCTGTATATTATAGTCCAACCAAGGACTGTTTCCTCTTATTAAAGGATTTTGGCACGCCTCGTAAGCTTCTCTGAAATCTGGGTCTGTCTTATAAAGATCCCGTAAATGTTCAAATCCCAAAACCCACACAGTGCTTTCCTGCAATAATAAAGCTTTTCTGCTCAATGCGTCGGCTACCTTATTCGCTTGCCCACTGATATGCTTTAGTACAAAATTAAAGCTCTGTAAGTACTCCACCCATTTGGCATGCTTATGATTAAGTTTGTGCTGCTGCATTACATATTGTAATGCAGAATTATCTGAGAACAGCATGAACTCGTTTCCCAGCAAGTAATGCCTCCAGTGTCTTAGTGCCTGTACTACTGCGTAGAATTCCTTATCGTATGAGGAGTACTTCTACCTACTCTCGTTCAGTTTTTCATTGAAAAACACCACGGGTCTGTCCTCCTGACTGAGCACAGCCCCAATTGCTGTTCCACTTGCATCACAACGTACCTGAAATAGTTTTTGAAAGTTTGGTAGCCTAAGAATCAGTTTTTCCGTTATTTTCCTCTTCAATAGCTAAAATCTCTTTTCTGCCGCTTCTGTCAATCGAAAAGCTTGGCTGGCCTTTTTTATGGTCTCCAACATTGGAGCACAGATTCTGCTAAAATCTCTAATAAACTTTCTGTAAAAACTTGCTAATCCGTGAAAACATCGTACCTCGAACAAATTCTTCGGTGACTGCCAATTCACGATTACTGTCACTTTCTCCAGATCCATATTTAATTCATTCTCTGCTATCACAAACCCCAGATAAATCAGTTCTCTCTGCAAAAACGTACACTTCTTCAGATTGATCAATAACTTATTCTGCTGTAGCTTCTCAAGCACTTTACGCACATGCCGGAGGTGTTCTTCTCGTGTCTTACTGAAAATCAGTATGTCATCCAAATAAGCAATTACAAATTTCCCTATATATTCCTTTAGCATCTCATTCATGAGTCTCATGAAGGTGCTGGGCACATTGCTTAACCTGAACAGCATGACCAGCCATTCATATAAGCCCTCATTTGTTTTAAAAGTTGTCTTCCATTCGTCTCCTTCACGTATCCGAATCTGGTGATATCCACTTTTTAAATCTATCTTAGAAAAGTAAGCTGCCCCACTCAAACAGTCCATCATATCATCCATACGCGGTAATGGAAATCTGTACCGTATGGTGATTTTGTTGATGCCTTTGGAATCAGTGCACATCCGCCATTCTCCTCCCTTTTTGGGGGCGAGAACTGTTGGTACAGCACATGGGCTCAAACTTTCTCTGATTAATCCTTTATCCAATAGCTCCTGCACCTGTTTTCTGATTTCTTCATTATCCTTGGGGCTAATTCTGTAAGCTGCCTTATTCGGTAAGCTGGCTCCTAGTATGAAATCAATGTGGTGACTAATGCTCTGCTTGGGAGGTAGCTTATCCGGCAAGTCGTCTACTACTATATCTGTAAACTCTTCTAACATCTGCTATATTTCTACAGGCAAATCTGTGATTTCTGTGGGTAACAAAACTGTCCTAGTCCTTCTTACTACAGCAAAATTCATCTCACTATTTTCAACTTGTTTCAAAAAAAAATTTCCGTTCATAAGTAACGTCTTTGGTTCATTTCCTTCAACTGCCTCGTTCTCCTCTCTGATAGGCACAAGGGTATGTTTGACCCCGTCTTTTTCAAACTTATAACAATTCAATACCCCATCATGTGTCACTTTCCTATCATATTGCCAAGTTCTGCCCAACAAAATGTGGCACACGTCCATTGGCATAATGTCGAAAACAATTTTGTCTTTATAACGCCCTATCTGGAATTCCACTTCACTCTGTTCATCCACCAGCAACTGGTGTCCTTTCTGTAACCACGAAAATCGATATGGAGTGGGGTGTTTCAGACGTTTCAGTCCTAACTTCTCCACCATCTCAACTGACACTAAATTTTCAGTACTACCGCTGTCAATTATCATTTTACAGCACTTACCTTGTGACTTACAAACTGTTCTGAACAGAGCTTTCTGTTGCGTCTGTTCAATACTATCATCCACTGGCTTCACCAACACCTTATGCAGCACTAAAGCTTCTCCTGTCTCTGGGGCATTTTCTGCATCTTGAGGAGGTGCTACTGCTTCCTCTGGCTGTGCCATATATGCACCTCGTTGTCCAGTGGAATCTGTCTCTGGGCACTCAAAAGAGCAGTGCCCCCACTTATGGCATCTATAACACTAGTATCTAGTTCCCCTTCCACGACTAGTTCCTCTACCATGTTGAAACGATCTGCCACCCCTCGTTCGATCTCCTTTCTCTGTTGTTCCCGAAGTCTTCGAACTACTGGCTTCCTCGCTCTTGCTGGCAGTTCAGCCCCTACCATAGGACTGGCCTCTTCCCCTGTTAGACCCACGTCCTCTCCAGACATTCTGTCTTCGGTTAAGCTTTTCTTCTGCTTTAACTGCACTCTGATATGCCTCCTCCGTATTGTTGAGAGACAAAATACTTATTTCGTCTAAAATTTCCATCCTCAGCCCATTCACATATCTGGCTGTCCTCTCTGCTGTATCCTCTGTATATCTTGCTCGCAAGTTTACTCGATAAAATTCCTCCGTATATTCCTTCACTGTCAGACCTCTTTGTCTCAAATTCTAAACGTGCCTATTTAACGCAATCTGGTAATCTCTTGGCAGAAATCTGCCCTTCAATTTAGCTACCATCCTTGCCCAGGTGTTTATCGGAGGCTTGTTCAACCTCTTCCTCTCATTCTAGACACTGTCCCACCACAGGGTGGCGTGTCTTTTCAGCTTTGTTGCTGCAAACTTGACCCTGCGGTCTTCACTAATTTCTTCGCATTCAAAGTACTTGTCCATCTTGCTAATCCAATCTAATACTACATCAATCGATAAACTGCCATCATAGGTCGGCAACTCTGGTTTTGGTTTACTATTTGACAATAATACAGACTTCAACAGTCTTACTTCTGGTGAGTCACCTTCAACTCCATCTGCTGGTGCTTCCACTTCTTCGTCACTCACATCACCTAACTCTGGATCTCTCCTTCTGCGTGCCTCTACTGCTTCTAATCGAGCAGTAAGAATTCTGAGTTCTTCTCTCAACGCCTCATCTACCATCCTACGGGCACCTCTGCCTCGTCCTCGTCTGCCTATATCCATTTCTCCCAAATCCTTTCAACTCAAACTGCTCTGATACCACTCTGATGGGACCCAGCCCTCTCTGTCATTATGCTTTACACTTTGGATGTGCCACTTGGATGCTTACGTGGTTGGATTTGGTATTGGTCTTTCCCGCGGTCAATGGTTGGTAGCTGAACATTAATTGCTGGAGTAAATACACAGTCCTTCCGCCTTGGTAGTCGGTATTACCCTAACCCTAACTCGGTTTCTCAATCATTCTAGTCATTCTTGCTGTCGTTCTGAGGGTTTAGAGCTCTGCGCGATGAATTTGTTTTGATGGCGTTGTGTTCGGTTTCCGCTGGTTCTGAGTCACAATTTCATAGTTGTGGGTTGACTGTATGCTGGCTCTGGTACGGATGGAGGATTCCTTTGTGTGTTTGCCTACTTGTTCTCCTATATGCCTTGACTGTGTTCGGCTCTAGGTTTTCTCTGTAAATTTTGGTAAGTCGCTTGCTTGCTTGGTTTCCCTGTTTTAAATGAAAGAATTCAAGTTCTGGTTCCGGCCATATTTGCTGTGACTGTTAGTTGTTTTAATGCTGGTGCTCGACTGGTTCTACTCCATTTCTGTGTATACTGTTACGCTTCTGGTCTTCGGCTCTCTTATATATTTTGACAATGATTCTTGGATTATGAATGTTGGGGATGCTCTGCTGTTCGGGCAGGAATAGTGGCGACGGCTATCCAACCTCTGCTACAGGTATTAGTTTGTTCTCTATTTCAATTTTTACTCCCTTTTCGTTCTGGGTCTAAACCCAATTGCTCCTCTGGTCTTCAGCTTGCTATGGCGTCGTCTGATTCGATTTCATGGTCACTCCTCACGCGGTCTCCAGGTGAGGTTTCCTTTCCCGTTTGCCTTTGTTTCTAATATGCTGGTTTTGTTCCTCTGTTCGAGGGTTTCGCTCTTCCTGATATATTGAACCCTGACTCATTTCTTTTGTGTGGTTGCAGGTCTGCTACAGTGGCCTAGAGGGCGCATGTTCCCGTCTCCAAAGATACTTGTTGGCATGAAAGTTGGTAGGCCTGGAACCTATTTAGCTAGCCTGTCTCAAGGTCTCTATTATGTGTATGGGTCGCTTGTTACTTTACTGTTTGAGCCTGTTGGTTTCCAAGTCTGCCATCATTTGTCTGGGATGCGTTCACTATTGCAATGTGGCTTCAACGACTCTGTTTTGTGTCTGTAATCAAACCCTAACGAGGGTTTTGTCTTTCTGTTGTCTGTAACTAAACCCTAACAAGGGTTTCGTCTTTCTGTTATCTGTCTGCAACGGCTGAGTGAACTTTACTCTGATTTTGGTTATGACAATCTTTGTAGCCCTTAAGGGAACTTCACTCTTTGGTTTTCGACTATGCCGTAGTGTTTCTGAGTAATGCAAATGTAACTATTCTTTTTAATGAAAGGAAAAGGAATGATTGGTTAGGTACCTGTAGCCTTCGTTTATCGTTGTACTTCGTCGCTGGCGTTTGGTTATTGTACTGGATTAGTTGCTTGCGTGCTGGTCTCGATTTCTTAATGATGATTCTTCAACTATACTCCTGTGTGCTTGTTTGGCAACAGTTTCGGTTACAATTCATATTCGTGCAGCAATCATAATGTTACATTTAATTTACAGAAATATAAAATCTCAGTCATTATGTGTGAGAGATCAATTTCATAATTTAGGAATTAATAGATGGACAGTATTCTTCAGGTACTTTTGAATGCTTTGGTGATTTTATTCTTCAATTACTCAACTTGTTCTCTATTTGAAAAAAGACCCTTTCTTTACATGGATGCTTTGATTTTATAGCCTCTGTATGCAGTTAAGGCTTGCAGTTTGTCTCTTTCTGTTACAAAATCAGTTACATGTTTCTGTTCCTATTTGTAACTGTAACTGTTCAAATATGTTAAGACTTGTAAAAGCAATTAATAGTTATTTTTCCTAATTACAGAAACTACCCTTCAATTGACAATGAAACTAACAATAAACTTAACTGGAAAGTAAATCATTTAACTGTTTCTTACTTGTAAAATAAAATAAAAAGAAAAATTATTTCCAGCAGAATCTGACAATTCGGTGTCCATCTCGTGAACCTGGTTGGAGTCTTTCTACCTCATCACTGTGAGCTGGATGCTCCTGCATCAGACTGTTTTACCATTTAACCTGTAATTAGAAATAGATTCACCACATTTGGTTGCTTCTTATGTTTTGTTGCTTCTTAGTAGCACTGTAACGCATAAAAATTCCAATATTAATAAAATTCAAGAAAGGAAAGGTTTGTTAGGTTTGATTTATCACCAAAACCTTCTTACCTAGCATACCCAATTTGTCTTATCAAGACGTTTAAAAACGCTATTTTGATTTCGGGTTGTTGTCCATGTAAATTTAAAGATGTTACATGTCCATCTCAAAATTATTGTTGGCATAACCACATTTGAATAGTTACATTATATAAA
>APFE030371153.1:15563-25850 GCA_000404065.3 Pinus taeda | reverse complement strand
TATTACTAATGACATAGATTCAATAACATTAGTAAAATAAAGTAAACAATTAGTCAAATATATTCAATCATAATGGTTAATCAAGGTCAAATCATGGTCAACCATGGTAAATCACAGTCAACTTTGGTCAAGCAACAATATCCCTATCAACCTCGAAAATCCCTTGCTCTACCCATTTTTAATGGTCAACTACAACTAACCATTGTTAGCATGGTCAAACATAGTCAGCCATGGCTAACATGGCCGAAGATTGTTAATTTTTTACTAGTATTATGAATTGGTGGTTATTTACATAGTGTATTTAAACCTCAAAGTGTGGCTCACAATTGTAGTTCATTATTTCAGTATTTCTATTGTTAGTTCATTATCAACACTCCAGTTGACAAGTGGGTTTACGACCTTCACCTTCCTGGAGTGTTTAGTTCACACATACTTACATACAGAAACATAGACTATTTCTTTGATATACAATACTCTTGTTTAGACTCTGAAACTAACCCGTTTAAAAATTAACCATTCACATTAATTATAATGTCTAAATTGCAAAGAAAGATATGCATTATACTTTCTGGCATAATAGTACTCCCCTTCTTGCATTTCAAAGCATTCCAAAGCCACTCCATCATAATACATATTCTTTTACAAAAATACTTGCCATTCCTTTATAATAAAATATCATTATAACTTATAACATAATTTCTCTTTTGGCAAAGAAAATCTACATGCTGCAAGAACAATAAACATTTGTTGTTCTAGAAAATTCACATTAAAAAATACGTGTGTATTTTAGGTGTGGGTTGCAAGGAAATTTATGGAGGAGAAGTCCACTCCTATCTACTGATGAGAACGACAACCTCCAGTTCTCCCCCCGAGCCAGTATTCCATTTCCAGAACAATTGCTTGACCAATGACCTAGCAAGGTCTATCCAAGGGCATCAAGATTGTACAAGTCTATCCCACAAAATCACAAACCAGTAAGTATGACTTATGGATTCCGTTGGTTCTAACATGCTCAAGAATACCTTAACTAGCAATGTCTTTCCTTCCTTTAACAACATCATGTTCCTGGGATCAATATCATTTTCTCCCTTCATAGTTTCCCCAGGGATTCACGTCTCATACCCTCTTGGCTTATTTCCCCAATTGAGATGATTTATCTCTGGGTATTCTAGTAATTGTATCTAACTATCTGGTAAATGAAATTTTCACTCAGTGACTTTCCCCCATTATTTCCTTGGCTTCCTTAACCAACCTATCAATAAAATTTCTTACTAGGCCTGCCTATAGGCTTTAATCCTATACATAAATTACCCACAGACGAATTCTAAAAAAAAGAGAAAATAAACAATGACGAGAATATAAAACAAATACACTATATTTCCTCTCGATCCCAAAACCGGGACTACCAAATTGATTTTTCATTATGTTCCTTTCAATGTTAAAATACATATATATACATGTTAATGCATTCATAAACCTCAATCCATTAACCCTGGATTAAAACATAACCATAGTTCCCTTAATTGAATCTACAAAATACCATGGGAAGAAAACCATCATGCCTAAAACTATGTGCAAAATCCATGCACAAAACCATAGGTAGGTCCCCCACCTAATATACGGTCCAAAAAAATTTATCGGGGCGCTGCCTCAGACCCTATACAGGGGGGCTACCGCCCCCCTTAAACCACCCAAAAAAAAGGTTACGCCTCCCCTGTGACCCCTTACTACGCCTCATGCAACGAATAGGGGAGCCTGCTGCCGCCCCCCCTGCGACCCCCCCGCACGTGCGACTAGTCGTTGAAAGAATATATCACACAACCAACATTCTTACACATTTTTTTATTTTCTAAACAAGGGCTCACACAAGATTTTAGTCATTGGTTCAGGCTTGCAACACCCATTATTTCTTTACACCAAGAAAACTTCTTAGCTCTCATTGACTTTGTCAATGAATCTGCGACATTCTTCAAAGTGTCCACCTTCACCAACACCACCTTTTTATGCTCAACCATATCCCTCAAGAAGTGATACTAAACATCAATGTGCTTTGTATTTGAATGAAAGGTAGGTTCTTTGCCAAGAAAATTGCACTTTCGCTATCACATTCTATCCTTAGTTCTCGTTGTACTAGCCCAATACTTGAACACAATCTCTACAACAAAATGCTTCCTTTCTTGCATGAGTGAATGCCATGTATTTTTCCTTTGTAGTTGAATGTGCCACTACAAACTGTCTCTTTCTCATACAAATGACTACACCTCCAAATAGGTTAAACTCATACCCACTTGTACATCTTCTCTGATCTAGATCTCCAACCCATTTTGCATCAACAAAGCCACAAATTTCGAAATCTATGTCCATTCCTAGTCTTCCCTGGTAGCACAAACCATAATCACTAGTGCCACGCAAATAATTAAAAACTCACTTCACTGTTGTCCAATGCTCCTTCCCTGGTTTTGACATAAACCTACTAAATACTCCCAGTGCATGTACAATGTCTAGTCTAGTACATACCATTGCATACATCAAGCTACCAACTACACTTGCATATGGAACATGGGACATGTTCTCTTCCTTTTCTTATGTCTTGGAACATTGTTCAATAGATAAACTTACACCTACAAGGAAAGAAATCTTCACTGGTTTACTATCCTCTATATTAAACATCTGCAATATTGTCTCGACATAATTCCTCTTGATTAACCAGAGCTTCCTCTTTGTTTGTTCTCATTTAATTTCCATGCCCAAAATATAGTTTGTAGCACCAAGACCCTTGATTTCGAATTTGGAGGACAATTGGGTCTTCATATCCTATAATTTCTTTGTTATTTCCAATCAACAACATATCATCCACATATAATACCAAGTAAATAAGACTGCACTAATTAATTTAAAATACACACAGTGATCTGCTTTTCTTTTGGTGAAGCCAAGTCCCTATATATATGTATCAAATTTCTAATACCACATCGTTGGTGACTATTTTAACCCATATAGAGAGTTTTTTAACCTGCATACCAGTTCTTTATTACCTTTCGCCGCAAAATATTTAGGTGGCTTCATGTATATCTATTCTTCTATATCCCTGTGAAGAAATTATTTCTTCACATCCATCTATTCTACCTCAAAATCAAGATCAACAACAATAGATAAAGGTAATCTAATAGAAGATACATTGGCAACAAAAGAAAAAAATATCACCAAAATCAATTCCCGAACACCTGGGAATGACCTTTTGCTACCAACCAAGATTTATATTTCTCCACCTTGCCTTATGCATTCATCTTATTCTTAAACTCCCATTTTATTCCAATGGGTTTCCTTCAAGCCAACAACTCCAGCAGATCACAAGCCTCATTTTTGTCCAACGATGGCATTTCCTCAACCATGGCCTCTTTCTAGAGTTTTCCATCCTCTGAATCTACTGCCTCCCTCACAGTTCTAGGATCATCATCAGTAATATATAAAGAAATATTTGAAAAGAAAGCAAATGGACTGTACCATTCGGGTTTCCTTCGTTCTCGAACTGATCTTCTCATAGCTGAAGTTTGTGGCTCTTCATCTTCTGATTCTTGTTCTGTTGTAGAGTCTGATTCTTCCTCCTTTAGCTCAAACTCTACATTCTTAGGTTCCTTTGGTAGGACTTCATGTTTAATAACATCGTTCACCTCTCTAAATATCACACCTTGATTGTACACAATCTTCCTTCTTTATGGGTTCCAAATCTTATAACATTTCAAACCATCCTTATACCCAATAAAGATTCACCTTTTAGATTTACTATCCAACTTGGTTTTTTTGTCCTTTGGAACATGTACGTAGGAATCACAGACAAATACCCTCAAATGTGAAATATAGGGTTTCTTATCAGTCCATACCTCATGTGAAGTATTATCCTCCAATGCCAATGAAGGTGATATATTAACCAGGTAGCATGCAGTCTCCACCACCTTTGTCCAAAATTATTGTCCTAACCTAGAACCACTAAGCATGCTTCTTGTCATTTCCATCAACGTCTTGTTCATTCATTTTGAAACTTCATTTTTCTAAGGTGTGTATTGAGTACTCTTATGCTATGCTATACCAAAATTCTTACATAACTCTTCAGATTCCTTCTTGCATAACTCTCCACTATTATCTACCCTCAATACCTTTATCTTCTTCTTTATCTAGTTTTCCCCAAGAGCCTTAAATTCTCTAAACCTATCAAAGACTTCAAATTTCTTCCAGAGGAAATATATCCATGTATTCTTTGAGAATTCATCTATAAATGATACATAGTACACAGACTTTCCCAGTGATGGAACCAACATAGGTCCAAACACATCATTGTCCACAAGCTCTAATATCCCTTTCACCCTCTTAGCACCAGAGGGAAAACTCCCTCGATTATGCTTTGCATATACACAATTTTCACACAAATGGAAATCTGGAGGGAAATTGGATATACCTTCTACCATACCATTTCCATGAAGTATTCAAAGGCCCTTCTTTCCAATATTTCCAATTTTTCGATGTCATATCATGGTCTTTTATTCATAAACCACTAGATTTTCTCCTCCACTTTTAGGAACCACAATATTGTTGCACCCATCAGTAGCAGTTCTACCCAGAAGCTTGTATAGAGTTATAATCTGAACTTCCCACATCAATACTAGTTCTCTCCAAACCATCTTGTAGGTATATTTCTCGAACACTGTTTTTACACTTACATCATCCATCTTGCTTAAGGAAATAAAAATTTTCGCCAGTCTAGGAATATGTAGAACAAATAGAAATGTTTTAATCCATCGACCTTACAAATTCAACTTGACTTTTCCATGTCTGAAAATTATATCCTTCCTGTCATCACCTAAGAAGACATCACCACCATCATATTTATCATACTTGGAGAACCACTCCCTATGGGGAGTGAAGTGAAAGGATGCACTTGAGTCACTCAACCATGCCTCATGATTTACATTTGTAATTGAAAAGGATGCCAAGTACACATCCCCACCTTCATATGAGGTTGTTTTCAACTTTGCATAAGGAGCACCATTAGATCCCTTTCCTTTCTGAAGAGATTTAGATCTACAATCATTGTGCGCTTCCTTTGCACATTTCCAGCACACCTTTATAGTTTTTGTTGGAGATTTAGATCTTCCTCTAGATTGAGATATTTCACTCAAGGACTTATTTTTGTTTTTCTTCTGTGTTCATCCTCATACAGACAAGGAATATCCATTTTGGCCCTCCATATTTTTGCATATCATCTCCTCCGGTAGTAGGGATGCGACTATTTCATTGAACTTCAAGGTTGTTGTATTGCTACCTATTGCAACAACCAAACTATCCCACGAATCTCGTAGAGAACACAAAAAACTAATGCACTTATCTTCATTTTAAATTTTAATATCAACATATAACAACTGGCTCACCACAATATTAAAGGAATTTAGATGTTTTGTCACTGAGTCTCCATTCTTCATCCTCAGGTTACACAAATTTTTTTGTAGGAACAACTTGTTCACCAAAGACTTATATTGGTACAAAGTCCCTAGATTTTCCCATAAATCCTTCACCATATCTTCCCCTGATACATTCAGCAATACTCAATATGAGATACAAAACCAAATTATGCTCTTTGTTTTCTTATCCAACTTCAATCAGTCTTCATCCGGCATTGTCCTTGGTTTAGCACCTGAATCTACCACGATCCACTGATCTTTATCCACTAATAGATCCTCCATCTTGAGTTTCCAGAACTTAAAAATTTGACTAATAAATTTATCTATCTCTATATTTCCACTCTTCACTATCTTATTTCACTCCAAGAATCGATCATGCAGATCTCCAACTGAACAAGATTTGTCATATGCCCGAGAAAAATCCTTCAATAGCAAAGGCCTCTCCTTGAAGCTAAAACAGCTCTAATACCAAATGTAGGCTTTAAGTGCGTAGAGAAATTACCTACAGACAAATTTAAAAAATAGATAATAAAAAATGACGAGAATATAAAACAAATATAAAGAGATTTGCCCTAGATCCCAAAATTGGGACTACCAAATTGATTTTTCATTAAGTTCCTTCCAATGTTACAATATATATATATATATCTATATATATATATATATAATATATATATTATATATATAATATATATATATGCGAAACATTCATAACGCTCATGTCCATTAACCTGGATTAGAGCATGAACCATAGTTCCCTTGACCAGATCTACAAAATACCATGGGTAGAAAACCACCATGCCCAAAATCATGTGCAAAACTCATCTAGAAAAACATAGGTAACTCTCCCACCTAATAGAGGATCTAAAAAAAATTCTTGGGATGCTTCATTGGACCCCGTATAGGCGGCCTACCACCCACCTGTGACCCCCCTACCACACTCGATGCAACGAATAGGGGATGTTAGTCGTGGAAAGAATATAACACACACCCAACCCATAATCTGCCAAATAACTTTAGTAAATGTAAATTTATTTTTCACTAAGGTGTATTACATCTTTGCTCACTTAAGTGAAACATTGTCCTCGATGTTTTATTCTAGCCCTTCAAAATACGTTGTAATATGCTTCTCGGATGAAATTTTCATCTTCGCATTTTTCTTTTCGATCTAAAGTTCCTCTACTACACTTTAATCTGGGTAATAGCTTACCTCCGTAGCTTGATTTCTCTTTGATTGAAAATATAGAGAGGTTTGAAGAATGTTTATCTATCTTGTTCGACCTACATTCA
This sequence comes from Pinus taeda, assembly GCA_000404065.3. Lineage (NCBI taxonomy): Eukaryota > Viridiplantae > Streptophyta > Pinopsida > Pinales > Pinaceae > Pinus > Pinus taeda. The sequence goes on along the minus strand of APFE030371153.1, from coordinate 19,107 downwards.
AAATCATCAAGCTCTCATTAGCTTCTTCCACTCATTACTTAATAACATATATAATTATTTCACATTCTATCATAAACACCACTAATGTTCTTTTTTTGTAATGTTTATTGAGTAAGGGTAATCAACATTCATCGCAACCCCACAAGGTTTAAGAACTTGCACTCAATAAGAGTTAGAAGCATCATTGTATCTCATCAACAATAGTAATTAATCTTTTTCCTTACTCAACGACTATGTTAATTGCTAACTATTCCATTAGGTGGTCCACTGTAATTTTAGATCATGAAAATACCAATTTTCATTTGTACTTTTCAGAAACCATTTGTTGTTCTCTACCTTTTATGATAGGTTGAAAATGGTGTATTCTCATACTATGTAGCAATATTCTTCTTTTAGTTTAATTTCAAATGTTACATATACATTAGTTATATATAAGTGGAGGTTTAGGATAACCTTCTTTCCTTGCTATGATCAAGTAGACTATATTATTGTTTACTTATCCAAGCGAACTTAGTTATGCCCATTTTGGGTTGCTTTGCTATTTCCCTTTCAAGTGCTATAACTTCAATTTAATAATTTAACTAAACTTTACTTGAGCGTAGTTCAAGCCATTGAGAAGTCCTTTAAGTATGTATCTAGAGTAACCTAAACTAGTAGCATACTTCCCTTTCCATGTCATCAGGTATAGGTAACATTTTTGCCAATGGACCGGCAACATTATTTTATCATATTTGTAAGTTTCCTTAAAATTGTATTCCACATTTCCTTAGTTATTTTTATTTACTATTATTCCTTCAAGTCCCATTAAGACAATAGACTCCTCCAAGTTTATACACATCCATTGTCGTGCATATCAATGTATACATAATTTTTGGTGATAATTAATCATGTTTATTAAATATTCTTTAGCTAACGATATTTTATGATATGGATATATAGAATCAGATGGAGAGTTCGTGGTAGAGCTTTTATGCATACTCGGTCAGAGAGAAACAATGCTATGGAAGTGAGTCATCACCCATGTTAAAGAGAAATGGAAGCACTTTAGCCTAGAAGAGACCACCTGGGATGATGAAAGCTTGATGCGAGAATTATATCCTAATTTGTTTTAAGAACACGAGTAAACACCCAGGACAATGTTTTTCTCAGTGGGGCAGATGTGACACCCCTAGGCATGTAAATAGATGTCATTTATTCTTAGTGTGAAAATACTTGGTAATTTTTTTTAGTTTTTCTTTAATTAGTCAAGTTGTGTTAGAGAAATTACAGTGGAAATACTTCAAGAAGAAAACAAAACAATATTGAGTTTCCAGATGGTTAGACAGTTACTTCCTTCCCTAAATATTTTAAAATAAATTATATCAAGGGGAGAGGACACGGGGAGTTCCTCATAGCAGAAGCGATAGAAGAAGAACTTGTGATAGGACGTTGTCAAGGAAAAAAATTTAGTGTTGCTAAAAGGGTCTTCTTGGGCTGGTCATAGACAGTGAAAACCTTTCAAAAGAAACTCTGGACTGGACTAGCAGTCTTGAGGTTCGAGAATGAATGTTTTCCAAATATGCTCTAGAAACTAAGAGTCGAGGGGGAGATCTATATGTAATTTCCTATCTTGTGGGTTGGGTGGATAAAGGAGTCTCTTCCTTGCTAATTTATCCGATAGAGATAAGTAGGAAAGATAAGTATTTATTTAATTTCTAAAGCATTTTTTTTTTTTTAACCTCAACTGTGTTAACCCGAATGTGAAGAAAGAGTCTAGTATTAGTCCCTAGTGGGACTATTAGCGTTCGATCCGCCGTTGTCTCCTTATTAATTTGGGTTGAGCAGAGCATTTAATTGATGTTTTTTGCTTTCACCCAAAGTTTTATTTTAGAGATTTCATGTTTCTTGATTTTTATCCAAAGTTTTATATTGGAGGTCTTATTGCCGGGTTGCTGAATTTCCAAATCCAAAAAAAAATTTAACCAAAGTTTGGATGGCTCATTTCGCTTTGTGAATTTTAGTTGGTACGTGTTTTGAGTGTCCTGCATGCAGGACAGATGTCTGCATATGGTTCAACTGGGCATGTTTGGAGATTGGGCACTTGTAAACATCTCCACTTTTAGCTAACCACCCACCCGTTTGCCCGAAAAATCTGTCATTTGCACTCCTCCCCGGCAGTGAGATAGCTCTGCAAAGCACGACGTCTTTGGACCAGGCATAGCAGGTAACTCTTGATTTTTCACTGGTAGTGTTACTGCTCCTTGTTGTGATATGGTTCATAGTGATTAAGGTATTTTTCGAAGATCGTTGAGGCTAACCTGTAGTCTTTTTCGTAGATAATCTAAATCTGGAAGTGTTCATGGAGAATCCCATTCTAGAATTCAATTCTGCACCAACACAATGCCTGAAGCATGTTAACCCACTTCTAGGTTGCTTTGTTGTTGCCGATTTCATGTTAACCCACTTCTAGGTTGCTTTGTTGTTGCCGAATTCATGGGTCCTGGGTGAATTGTTCTGAGCCTTTATCGGTTTTGTTGGCAGGTATCCAATTGCAACCTTCGACATGAACAGGTAACATCGTGTCTATATTTCTCTAGTTTCGATACTTATTGGAAACTGGTTTTCCTTGGCCTAATCCTGCTTGGCTTCTGGTACAGGTTAAGTTCCCTAGCTTCCTCGTCATTCTATTTTGGTTGCAGTCGTGGCTAATATGGAGGGTTAACAGAACTAATTGGTTGATCCTAAGCTCCTCTTTTCTTCGAGGTTTCTCCTATTCGTTATGTTTCTGGGTTTTACTTATTATGTCTGAGACAAGAAGCCCTGAGATGGCTACTTCTTTAGCAACCTCGCCATTGCTTTGATATCCAATAACTTATCTAAGGTGGATTGAGTTTTGAGCATCGTTTCCCTTGGATTGGCCGAAGCCAATACAGAGAGTTCAGTGTATTGCAGAAAGCGACATCCAATTCTTGCCTTCGAGATACATCAGCCCTGATGACGAGAAGCCCATCGGGCAACAGGTGGTGGAAGAGGAAATACCCATCATAGATCTCTCGGGACTCTATGATGAACGCCGGAGGAAGACCATGGAAGCAATATCAAATGCATGCAGAGAGTGGGGATTCTTCCAAGTGATTAAGCATGGGATTTCTCCGGAGCAGCTTGAGGCCGCAAGTGAGGTGTCGAACGAGTTCTTTCGTCTGCCATTCGAGGAGAAACAAAAGCACGCCAATGATCCTGTGACTTATGTTGGATATGGCAGTCGAATTGGTGTGCACAAAGGCGCCATTCTCGACTGGGGGGATTACTATTATCATCATTTTTTTCCGCTTTGCATACGAGAGGAGCACAGATGGCCTTCTAAACCAGAGGAGTACAGGTAATGAGAGATTCATCTATGTGTTGGCTGCTTTGAATATTGCATTTTTCATGCTTCTTCTGGGATTGTTGTTAGTTGTTTGTTTGATTTCAATTATCAGAGTTTAGGGAAAATAATATTTATCGGTTGGATTGTCAAAATCAAACAAAAGAGTACACCGATTTGTTGTTTTTTTTTTTTTTTTTT
>APFE030371147.1:0-18538 GCA_000404065.3 Pinus taeda | reverse complement strand
TATTTGTTTACACCCTTGCATGTATATAAGGTGACTTATGGAGTAAATATAAAAAATGCTTTATTTATTTACCATACCTCTCATTTATTTATATATTTATTAATTTACCATACCTCTTTTATAAATATGGTATTTGGGCCTTTGGCCCATAGGATTCACTTAAATAAAACCTATTCTTGAAAATGGGTGAATGGATTCACTTAATAAAACCTATTCTTGAAAATGGGCGAATGGAAGGTTGTAACTCCTAATTTCAAGGGCTAAATTTACCTTTTTTACCCTCTCCCTTAAAATAAGGTGGGCTATTTGAGGTGATTTGTAAAAATGTACTATGATAAAAAATATTCGCACACTAAAAATTTAAAACCCCTTAATTTCGGCAAAGGGCGAACATTCGCCCCTAAAATCACCCCTAGAATGGAGTCACCAGGTGAATGATTTTAGCCTTCTTATGTCTGATCGCTGTTCACCATCAACCATCAGATCTGAACTTGAGATATGTCCTGGGGCAAGACAATCTACAAGCAAACCATTTTCTTCCCCAGTATGGTCGCCACTATGTGAGAGCCTAAATCTACCTTAGGCTGAGGAAGGCAAAATTCAGGGTAACCACAAACCACGCTCAGTCTGGTAGCTAGCCCTACCAGAACAGGAGAGGGCTTTCTCCGGGTCACGCTCAGTGAGGAATAAACAATATGGTCTGAGATGAATTAAACTGAATACTACTTTTAGGCTAGTAAATAGATATGAAAGAGGTATTTTGATGAATGACTGAGTTTTCTGGGATGTATGGGAACAAAGGACAGCATGAGCTGAGAAATTTAATCAAAGACACAGATTGTTTCTTGAGGCATGATAGGCAATAATTTTAGCAATCAAATTTGAATAATATGAAGTGGAAAGACTGTATGAGAAGCTAAAAAGGGCATAGGTGATGAATCCCTTTCAGACAGAAGAGGAACACACAACACGAATGCTTTCCCAAGGTAGAGAAACTAACTGGATTTTGCCTCTCATACTTAAAAAGCATTCTACTGGAAATGAAATATGAATGAACTGCAAAACATTACAAGTTACATATGAAACAGAAAGAAGAAACAAATTGCTAAACTCACACCACATGAGTTTCCTAAATCAGAGCTATATCATTTCATTAAAATCTCTACCAAAACTGTACAATGCAAGTGCTGGGTTTTTCCTCCACGCTGCTCCCAGAAATTCCAACCAACCATTTGCAAATGGTTGTTCATACAATAAATAGAATTTTCCATCAGGAAATGGAATGACCCAAAGTTGGGGAGTTTTTTAAATCATTACAAACTAGAAATGAAAAGCCAACCATTAGTGACAGGTGCAGCGTTACAAAAATGACAAAATTGTAGCGTAGATTTTTGGGTGACTACTTGCCTTCCTTTTGCCACTTGGATAGAAGCCAAAATTTAGTGAAAATACTTTTAAACTTGCCTTAGGTGCCAGGAAAAATTTAGTGTGAATGAACGGGCGCACTTGGAGAAAATCGCAAATCGAAATTTCGCTGAGCGGAAGTGATTTTGGCCTTTGGGTCTCTATGCGCTGCGTCCAAAACTATATGCATCACGCCACTTTGAAGGTGGCTTTGATGTACTTTCTGAAGTCTAAATGGTGCCCACATGTGCTTGTTAGAAAGCCCTGCCTGTCTACTTTCCAACCCAAGTGGAATTTCTGAATTTGGTGCTCATTTTCCCCTCTAAAACTTCAATATCCCAAGACTGCTTCCTGTGTGTCAAAATAGGGGCAGAGAGGTCATTTTTTGAGTGTTTTTGACCCCTTGAGGAATCAAAACTTGCCCAAACTTCTTAGCCATGCACCAACAATCATGATTTTTCATGTTGAATCCAAAAATATAATTTTTGTTTCATTTAGAGCTCCCTAGCATAAGCGCGCGCCAGGTCGCGCGGCGCATAGGGAGAAAAACCCTGTTTTTTGTACCAAAATTTGTCAAAAACGCAAAAAATGCCCCAAATTTCTTGAAATTTGGGCTGGAGCTTCTCCATCAAGTGCCATGCTGAGCTAAAGAGGCTTTGGCCAATATCTAAAGACGATCATGCTCCATTTGCCTCTTTTGCTTCCTTATTGCCTTCTTTAGTTTTGCCTTTAAATTCCTTATTCGTGCCTTGCAAACATGATTGCTTGCCCAATAATGGTTTTTCATGTGCCTGAGCATGTACTTGTCCTTGTTTTCTTTCACCAACAGTTCCTCTAAGTGGATTTTTATCCTCTCGAGCCAAGTCTCTTGATCAGCCTCTATCTCCTACTGAATGGGTGTCTTCTCATTTAGGCTTCGTTGGGCAGCCTGCTGGTCTTCACGGATGTTTTTCCACCTCTATGAGGCCCCCTGGGTGCATGTACCTTTATTGACGAATCACTATGTGTCTCTTCTTCATGATCATATGACGGATCAGATGTCATGTCTGCTGGTGGACAAACTATCTTGGACAAATAGGTGTTGATATGTCACACTGTCTTGTAGTGCCTTTGATGATGTGCTTGACCTTTGTCACCAAGAGAAAATAATGACATGAGGGACGGTAAGGGGAGGGAAAAATAGTGTGGGATTAGGGACTATTGGGAGAGATTTGTTTGGGAAATATAGGAGGGTTTGAGGGTTTTTATGTGTGGGATAGGGTTTAGGGTTTCACCTTTGAAAGTTTTGGGAAAGGGAATTTAGGATAGGGGTTTAGTAACTTTAGGGGATGGGGAACAATGGAGTCAAGGAACAAAGGGAATAAGGACAAGAGAAATAATGGAAAAGATTAACCTTGGTGGCAAACAAGTTTTGAAACCCTAGGCAGCAGTTTACATGTGAGGAATTCAAAATGAAAGGGTTGAATTTATGTTTCAATCATTAGCACCCATAAACCACCATACCCCCACCATACCCTAGCACAAACTTGGATGAAACACCAAAATGGAGGCTTTACCTACTTGTGGAATGAAGAATTTTCAATTTGGAGGAACATTTCAATGAATTTTAAGCCTTTTAGTCTAGTGCGTCGTGCCTCCGATGTGCGCCGCGCTAGTGTAAATTCACACTGGAAAATTTCTCCCAGTGTGCCACGCCTTTTTACAGGAGCTGTTTGGAGGCCTTCCTGGTGTCCAAATTGGGTGGAGGATAGCTTGTTGGAAATTTCATTGAGTCTACCTTCCAACCCAACCATAATTTTTCAATTTGGAGTTCATTTTCCCTGTCAAAAATCAAATCTCCCAAGACTGGTCAAAATGTGCCAAATGAGGCTGCCTCAAGACAGAGTACTATTGCAATCAACTTTTGAAGGTATTTCTCGACTCCAAATTGAGCTCATGATAGCTCATTAGAAAGCTCTTTGTGTTAGTTACCATTTTACTCATCAAGCAAGTCATTTGGCTAACAAAGCTAGCAGAAAACTTGATTTTCCCAAGGTCACTTTACAGGTGCACCAATTCTCCCAAGGCAATTGTATTTTTGACATTTCTTTAAAACCATGACACCTGTGTAAAAAGTGAAGGAGGTTTTTCGTCCTTGGCCTATTTTGTACAAAAACCTCTCACAGGTTTCCAAAATTCATATTTTATAGCTCAGAAACATCATTTGAGTGAATTATTGAACCTTCCTCTCGCCTGCAAGTATTATTGAAGCACTTTGAGAACAACAATTTGCAAACCCTAGACCTACTAACTCTTTGCTGACCAAGAGATTAGAAAAGAACTGTAAATGAAATTTAAAATGATTTGACAAACATACATAAACTAGCAGGATAAGGCATGAGGGGAAATGACTGACAAGACCCTTCCGTCAGATTATGGCATGCCCCTAGCGGAATGCAGCTGAGTGAATGGAGCGAGATTCCTAAAAATGAAATGCAAAAAGAGTTTTTATCTCTGATGGAGGACTGACAAGACCAACTCTAACAGAATCGACTACCAAGATGTTGTCTTCCTTCTTATGTTCCTTTTAAGATCATAGTACAGGTTTGTAATATGGTTGTACCCAACACTATTATAGATGAAGGTGCATCTCTGAGTATCCTTTCATCCACTGCTTGGAAAGCGATCAGTTCACCGCCACTTGTGCTTGTTACCTAGAATCTATTATCTTTTAACAGAGAAACTAGTCAACCATTAGAGATCCTTCCTTAGTTGCCTATTACTGTGGGAGGAAAAATTGTTTATGTCAATGTGATGATAGTCCTAGGCCCTTTAGATTACAATTTACTTCTTGGGCACAACTATGTTTATGACATGGGAGCTATTGTTTTAGCACTCTTTCGAGTGATGTGTTTCCCACATGAAGGAAAAATTGCCACTATTGACCAACTTTCATTTCTCGGTCCAAATATGGTTTTTAGTCAACCATCTTCCCTAATGGTCCTTTTGTCCCAATGGTATTTTCCTCGCCATGGGTCAATTATGTCGCAACCCGTTCCGTGCCTACATCAACAGATTATCAATTCCATGATGTTGTACATTATGTACTAGGAGCATTGGAACCAAATCTCTCTAGTGATCCCTTCCAAATAATTTCTCCCGTCTAATGAGAACCTCTTAGAAGTCATGACCTCTTATGGGTCGTGATCAAGGAATATGAGGATAGTTCCTGATCATGTGTAAACCTTGCTAAAAAATGAAACAAATGGTATGAGGATAGTTCTTTGTATTGTGTCAACCTCATTAAAAAATGAAACAAGGAATATGAGGATAGTTCTTTGTTTTGTGTCAACCTTGTTTGAAATGAAACAAGGAATATGAGGGTAGTTCCTGGTCTTGTGTTAACCTCATTAAAAAATGAAATAAAGGATATGAGCATAATTCCTTGTCTTGTGTCAAGCTCATTAAAAAATGAAACAAGGAATATGAGGATAGTTCTTTTATTGTGTCAACCTCATTAAAAAAATGAAACAGGTCCCAGAGCATAGTTCCTTGTCTTGTGTCAAGCTCGTTAAAAAATGAAAAAAGGAATTTGAGCATAGTTACTTATCTTGTGTCAATCTCATTAAAAAATGAAACAAGGAATATGAGGACAGTTCCTTGTCTTGTGCCAACGTCGTTAAAAAATGAAACAAGGGTAGGAGGATAGTTCCTTGTCTTGTGTCAAGCTTGTTAAAAAATGAAACAGGTCCTTGAGTAGAGTTCCTTGTCCAGTGTCAATCTCATTAAAAAATGAAACAAGGAATATGAGGATAGTTATTTTACTGTGTCAACCTCATTAAAAAATGAAATAGGTCCCATGAGGATAGTTCCTGGTCTTGTGTAAACCTCGTTAAAAAATGAAACAAGGAATTTGAGGATAGTTCCTTGTCTTGTGTTAACCTCGTTAAAAGATGAAACAAGGAATATGAGCATAGTTCCTTATCTTGTGTCAAGCTCATTAAAAAATGAAACAAGGAATATGAAGATACTTCTTTTACTGTGTCAACCTCATTAAAAAAATGAAACAGGTCCCATGAGCAGAGTTCCTTGTCTTGTGTCAAGCTCATTAAAAAATGAAACAAGGAATGAGAGAAGAGTTCCTTGTCTTGTGTCAAGCTCATTAAAAAATGAGACAAATAATTAGAGTCGAGTTCCTTGTCTTGTGTCAAAGCTCATTAAAAAATGAAATAAGGTCCCCTGGAGCAAGGTTCCAAGTCGAGTCTTTGATTAGATCTCGTAAATACCAGTTGAGTCTTTCACTTGATCTCGTAAATGAACCTTCATTCCATCCACCTGATAGCCACGAGTAGTCTACTTAGCTGAATCCAATGAAGCTTGGGGGGCACACACCTAGAATTGAGTCATCATGCTAGGGGCATGTAAACCAATCTCAAGCATAGTTTTTCGTTTCAAGCTTGTGTAAAAATGAAATTGAATCCAAGCATAGTTTTTCGTTTCAATCTTTTATAAACATGAAACTAAATCCAAGCATAGTTTCCTATGGTTCAAGTTTGCGTAAAAATGAACCCATCTCCATTTTAACCCTCATGATTTACATTCTGTCATCCTCTTCTATCATATGAGCCTTTGTTTTTCTCCTTCCATCATCACTATCTGCTTGGACAATCATACATTTTCACTTGGTTGTTTTACCCTTTTTTGAGGAATAGTTGCAATGGGTGGTCTTATTAGCTAGGCTCTTCACATAAATCAACATGCTTTGAGAAGTTCCAACATCACCAGAACTAGTTGCTATCCTAGACACCACTTGCTCCTCAAATTGGAGTCCTCTTTAAGCTCTTTTCAGACTCTCGAAATATGAAAAGATTGTTGAGGGCTTTTCCTTTTCATCTCGTTAATGGATTGGAAATGACATCTACTCAGTATAAGTGTAATCCTTTTCCGGACTGAGATAAATTATTTACGGAAAAGGAATATGTTGATCAAACATGGTCAATAGGTTCTCTCTCATATTATTTTACGCTTTTTCAGACTTGAGAGACAAATCTATGACAAAGAACTTGTGGAGTTTTCTTTTTATTCCTTTTCAAATTCTCTAAACATGAAAAAGACTGATTTATCATTGTTGTTAAACTCGTTAAAACATCAAATAGCGACAAACTTGTCCATCATGACAAGACCAAGTTTCACCTTTGCTAGACTCGTTAAAACATCACATAGCGATGAATTCACCCAAAGGGTGGAATTATACAACAAGCATATTTTATCCTCCTCAATCTTGATAAAAAATAAAAAGGTATTGGTTAGCAATGACTGGGGAAAACGAAAAAAGGGGTAAACCACTTTATGGCAGCAGGTCTCTCTTGAACATGAAACTTTCACTTCATCACTGTGACTACTTGGGTTGGGATATCTGCTTGATTTTTATCATACCTTGGCATATTATACCATCTATTACTTTGGTTTTGGGTCAATTCTGCCAATTCATTCACTGTCGAGAAGTCACTCAGTTAAATTCATCCTTTGCAATACTCATAAACCTTCATTTTCTGATCGCCATTCCTGAATCTTGTGCCGTCATTCACATTATGTCTCCAAAAATCATTACACTCGTTTCATGTTGTTGATGTGGGATACATCAAGGCCCTCCTGTGATGAGTCTCTTCTTGTCGACATTAGCACATTATCCAAGAAGTTGACTTAGAAACAACCTTTCAGTGCCTTGGGGCTTGCATACATCAATGGCAAGTTTCTCGCTTCCAGCGATAGGTTGACATCATTGGCCTTCAACTGAAAGACTTTGTATGGTGTTCAACATCAAAACATCCATTCACACCATGCAGAATGTATTGTAGTACTATTTGAGGATCATTATCATTATTGGTGATTTCTCTCACGTCTGTTAACAACTTACATCATTGGCTAGTAATTAGATGGTGTCTTCCCATGTTCGACTTCAGATCACATATTCACATGGTTAGACTTGTACTTGAGCGAATGATTAAACGAGATAGAAGACCCCAGATCTAGTTTCATCCATCTGGGCTACGATTTTAGGAAAGTATTAAATCATCTGTACAATAGCCTTACACAGATGGTCATCCTATCATGGGTCTATATCTGTAGACGACCATCTATGTACATGTAATGAAAAGTTTATATGCCGAGCATGGGTATGAATTCCCTTAGCAATTCATGAAAAATCCAAAATATCATGATATTATGTATTGTAATTGATGCAGGTCAACATCCGGTTCGGAACCTCCTCATCACATCGTAAAGCATATCACTCGACATTATCATTTTAGACTTCATGCTTTAGGGGGCAGTTGTTACAGATCCATTTGGGCACATCACTCCCAACATTTAGATCAGTACTATTAGGGCTCATCAAACCTTAATCTAGTTGCTACATGCCCTAGACAAGTCATCACTTTGAATGCCTCCTTCCATGAAAGTTTCCTGGCCTGAAGCCCTCCAGAAATGCTTCCTTAAGGGACCAGCGCAACATTAGTTAGGGGTAAATGTGCTTCAGTGCAAGTAGGCCCATGTAAGGGTGAATTTCATTACACTTAGGCCCACTTTGACCTACGCTGGGCAAGATTGAGCGAATTCTTCATAGGGTTTTGGGAATATTTTTATCTTCTGGAGGATTCTAGAAGATTCCCATAGTTGTCATTTCCTATGAGCTCGAAATTGGATAGGGAATGATTTAAGTAACCTCCTATCCTCTCATCCTTTCCTCCATGGAAACTAACTCTAAGTTTGGAAGGCCATTCAATACCCTCATTTATGACCAAAACACCTCCATTTTCCTATAAATTGAGCACTCATCTAAGTGATCAAGGGCTGGACTTTGAGAATTTTTAAGGATATACTATTGGTTTGAGGTTTGAGATTATAAGCAAGTATTGTTATGCTACTAGAGTGTTTTGCTTTTGGTGTGATGAAGGATGGAACTCAAGCTAGATGAGTGACATGGGATCAGACTTCTTTGGTTGTAACTCTTTCTTCTACTTAATAAAATTGTTTACACCTTTTCCCATATTCTTGTCTTTATGTATGATGATTATATGTGTAAATTCTTTCAATTCCATTTTCTTATAGTAGATAGATCTCTTTCTTTGATTGGTTTTTGTCCTCTGTTTATGATTGCAGGTATTTATCAAGCGGATTCAGTTCGAGAAGGAATGACAGGAACTTTTCAGAGGAGACAAAGGGAAGTGAAAGATAACAAGTAGGTCCCTTGTCTTATTTATATTCTATAGGAAAAGTCTAAACTCTTTAAATCTGTTGTCCTAGGTGTAGCTACCCACCTAGGGAAATTGTGTTTATCCGTATATGTAAAATTCCACATAACATTGTCCAAAAAGTCAGAGTTTTAGGGAAAAATTGCTCAAAAACATATTTTTTAGCCCCAATGCACCCTGCCTCCTGATCCACTTACATTCAATGCATGTTTCATTCTTGTCCACCTGCATTGAACAACACTTGTTTCTCCCTTCTCCAGGTGCGCTAATTCTAGAAATTTGGGAAAGTTAAAAAATATTTTTGAAGCTTCCTCTTTCCATAAGCTTCCAAGGTAGTTTTAACTATTTACCTCAGATAGAAGGCTTGAATTCCTATCTGATCCTATCTTGGAGACCTCAACTCTTATCCCTTGAACTCATCCTCCCATCTTAAGTGGATCTCAAGCCTAGATTGGTAATTAGATAAGAATTCCTAAACTACCACACTCCTCCTATAAATTTACTGCCTCCCATAAGGTATGGGTTGGATTTTGGAGATTTTTAGTACCCTCATGTTGTTGCTTTGAGCCTAAATGAGTCACCATATCTGTGCATTAGGGTTTATGTTGAGGTGTTCTTTGTGACAAGGATGGACAAGTCAACTTGGGGAGACATTTACAAGATCAGCTTTTATTTATGGTTGTAAACTCTCTCCTATATTTATCAATACAAAGAGAATCTTGTTTTCATATTTGTGTTGTGTTATGTTTGCACTCATGTATTTCAATGTCATGTTGATTCATTGAGTAGAGATATTAGATTATGCTACATGGATTTTGTGGATCCTTTGCTTATTTTAGTTGTGTGTGGAAGTTCTAATTATAGCACTTGGAGCTAGAATTGGAGCTTACAAGCAAGGAGGAAAGGAATGCTTTCTACACATTCGAGGTAGGATTCTTTACCATACTATAATTCTCTAAGGTAAACCTCATGATTTTTTTTCTTTTGTTGTTCTAGATCAGACCACTACATCTAGGGAATTCACCTTTGTACGCAATCTTGAAAATTATAAATAACAACTACTTCCTTGGTTTTGACATAAAACTACTTAATACTCCCACTGCATGTGCAATTTATGGTCTAGTACATACCATTTCATACGTCAGGCTACCAACTGCATCCACATATGGAAAATGTGACATGTCCTCTTCCTCTTCTCGTTTCTTGGTACATTATTTAACAAATAATTTTACACCTACAGGAATAAGAACCTTGATCGGTTTACTATCCTACATATTAAACTTTTGCAATATTGTCTCGACATACTTTCTTTAGTTTAACCATAGCTTCCACTTTTCCCGATCTTGCTTAATTTACATGCCAAAAATATATTTTTCAACACTAATATCCTTCATGTCGAATTTGGAGGACAATTGGGTCTTCAAATCTTGGATAATTTCTTTGTCATTTCCAATCAACATCATATCATTCACATACAATAACAAATAAATAACACAGTCACCAATTAATTTAAAATACTCATAGTGTTCCGCTTTGGTTCTTGTGAGGATCAGTCCCTGTATATATGTATCAAATTTCTGACACCACATCCTTGGTGATTATTTTAACCCATACAGGGAATCTTTAAACCTGCATACCAATTTTTTCTTACCCTTCATAGCAAAGCCTTCTGGTTGCTTCATGTAGATCTCTTCTTCTAGATCATTGTGAAGAAACATTGTCTTCACATCCATATGCTCTACCTCAAAATCAAAAGCAACAACAATAGATAAAAGTAATCTAATAGAAGCTAACTTGGAAATAGGAGAAAAAAAATCACCAAAATCAATTCCTGAGACTCGGGAATAACCTTTTCCTACCAATTGAGCTTTTTATTTCTCCACCTTTCCTTCTGCATTCATCATCTTTTTAAACACCCATTTGTTTCCAATGGGTTTCCTTCCAGCTAACAACTCTACTAGATCCCAAGCCTCATTTTTGTCCAAAGATGCCATTTATTCAACCATGGCCTCCTTCCAGAGGTTTCCATCATCTGAATCCACTACCTCCCTAATAGTTCTAGGATCATCATTAGTAATAGATAAAGAGAAATTTGAACAAAATAAGATGGACTATACCTCTTTGGTTGCCTTCTCTCTCGACCTGATCTCCTCAAAACTGGAGTTTGAGGCTCTTTCTCTTCTAAATCATGTTCTGTTTTAGAGTCTTATTCTTCCTCCATCAGCTCAAACTATATATTCTTAGGTTACTTTGGTAGGACTTCATGTTTAATAACATCTTTCACCTATGTAAACACCACATCTCGTTTGTACACATCTTTCCTTGTTTCTAGATTCTAAAGCTTATAACCTTTTAAACCATCCTTATACCCAATAAAGATACACCTTCTAGATTTACTATCCGACTTGGTTATTTTCTCCTTTGGAACATGTACATATGCATCATCGCCAAATACCCTCAGATGTGAAAGAGAGGGTTTCTTAGCAATCCATATCTCATGTGGAGTCTTATCCTCCAATGCTGATGAAGGTGATCTGTTAGCCAAGTAACATGCACTATCCACTGCTTCTGCCCATAATTCCTTCCCTAATCCAATGCCACTGAGCATGCTTCTTGCCTTTTCCATCAACATCTTGTTCATTCTTTCTACAACTCCATTTTTTCGAGGTGTGTATGGAGTAGTCTTTTGTCATGCAATACCAGACGTCTTACGAAACTCTTCAAATTTCTTCTTGAAAAAATCTCCACTATTATTTGTCCTCAACATCTTAATCTTCTTCTCTATATAATTTTCAACCAGACCCTTAAATTATTTAAACCTATCCAAGACTTTAGATTTCTCCCTGAGGAGATATATCCATGTATTCCTTAAGAAGTCATCTATGAATGAGGCATAGTACACAAAATTACCTAGATATGGAACTGAAACATGTCTAAACACATCATTGCGTACAAGCTCTAATATCCCTTTTTCCCTCGTAGCACCCGAGGGGAAACAAACCCAATTTTTCTTCTCATATACACAATGTTCACATAAATTGCAATCAAAAGAGAAATTAGACATACCTTCTACCATACCATTACCATGCAGTATTCGAAGGCCCTTCTCTCCAATATGTCCAAGTATTTGATGCCATAGCATGGTATTTTCTCCAGAGACCACTAGATTTTCATCTCCACTTTCAGGAACCATAGAACTATTGCACCATTCAATAACAGTGCTACCCAAAATCTTGTACAAAGTTCCAATCCAAACTCCTTGCATCAATACGAGTGCTCCCTGAACCATCTTGTAGGTATCTTTCTCGAACATTATTTTTACATTTGAATCTACATCTTTCTTATAAAAATTAGAATTCTGGCCAATGCAGGAATATGCAAAACACCAAGAAGTGTTCTAATCATTCCAACTTGCAACTTCAGCTTGAATTTTCGATATCTTATGATTTTGGTCTTCTTGTCATCCCCTAGGAAGACATCACCACCACCATATTTCTCGTACTCATAGAACCACTCCCTATGAGGAGTGAAGTGAAAAATATGCACCTGAGTCAATCAACCATGCCTCATGATCTACGTGTGTACTTGAAGAAGAAGCCAAGTACACATCCCCACCTTCATTTGAGGTGAGTTTCTCTTCTGTAGAAGGAGCATCACCAAATCCCTTTCCTTTCTCAAGAACTTTAGATCTATAGTCCTTTTTGTAGTGCCCTTCCTTTATGCATTTCCATCATAACTTCACAAATTTTCCCAGATATTTATATCTCCCTCTAGATTTAGATCTTCCATTCGAGGACTTATTTTTTCTTCTGTTTTAGGACTATCCTCTCACAGATAAGGCACCTCCATTTTGGCTCTCTATATTTTTTCATCTCATCTCCTCCAACAACAATGATGAGACTATTTCATCAAAATTAAAGGTAGTTGTATTGCTACCTACAACAATGACTAGACTATCCCATGAGTCTAGTATAAAACACAACAGACTGATGCACTTATCTTCATATGAAATTTTAATATTAACAGATAATAACTGGATTACCATAGTATTAAAGGCATTCATACGCTCTGTCACTAAGTCTCTATCCTTCATCTTCAATTTATAAAACTATTTCCATAGGAATAGTTTGTTCACCAGAGACTTAGATTGATAAAAAGTCCCTAACTTATACCACAAAGCCTTTTTCGTAGCTTCCCTTGATACATTCAACAATACTAATCAATAATAATCTAAGAGACACAATTGTATTGTGCTCTTCGCCTTCCGATCTAACTTCGCCCAATATTTTGTTTACATTCCTGTTGGTGTCGTACTTG
Source organism: Pinus taeda (assembly GCA_000404065.3). Lineage (NCBI taxonomy): Eukaryota > Viridiplantae > Streptophyta > Pinopsida > Pinales > Pinaceae > Pinus > Pinus taeda. Next base: position 5,585 of record APFE030371147.1, on the reverse strand, counting down.
GATCTACAATGATCCACTTATATCTATCCCACAAAATATTCTCCATCTAGAGCTTCCACAATTCAAAAGTTTGTCCATTAAATTTCTTAATCGTTATCTTTCCACTATTCGCCATCTCCTTTCACTGAAACAATCAATCCCGCAGATCTCCCACTAATAGGGTCTACCACAGGCCCGAGAAAAATCCACTCAATAGCAAAGGCATCCCCTTAAAGCCAAAACTACTATGATACCAAATGTAGGTTGTAACCCTATACAAAAATTTCCTTCACTCGAATTATTAAAACAAAAAAATATACAATAGCAGAACATAAAAAAATATACACATATATTTTCCCCAAGATCCCAAAACTGGGACTACGAGATTATTTTTTCATTATATTACTTTCAATGTTACAATACATATATATACATGTTGAAGCATTCATAAAACCCAATCCACTAACCCTGGATTAGAACATAATCATAGTTCCCTTGACCGAATCTACAAAATACCATGGACATAAAACCATCATGCCCAAAAACATGTGCAGAAACGATGCACAAAACCATCTTTGGATTTTCCCCACATCCTTGGGTCCGCATAAAATAAATAAATAAATAAATAAATAAATAAATTAGGGGTGTTTCCCTAGACCCCATGTTGCGTGGAAAGAATATAAAACACACCCAACAATGAAGGAAGAAGCAATAAGCAGATCTAGTGAGGGAAAAGTGACAAGTAGATCTACTGAAGGAAGACATAACTAACAAACCTAGTGAAGGTAGAAGTAGCAAGGAAACTTATTGAAGTCATTTGGCGCTTACAAATATTTGCAATAGAGGGGATTGGTGTCTCTTGTAGGTTAATGCCTACAAATATTGCATAAGAGGGGATTCTTGTTTCCTATAGGTTGGTTCCTATAGATATTAAAATAGAGGGCACTGGTGTCTCCTCTAGTTTGGTGCCTAAAAATATTGTAGAAGAGGGGATTGGTGTCAAATGTAGGTTGACACCTACAAGTCTTGCAACATAGGGGATTCATGCCTCTTGTGGGTTGGTGCCTGCAAATGTTGCAACATGGGGATTGGTGTCTCCTATAGGTTGGTGGCTACAAATTTTGTAACAATAGGTGGGTGACTACAAAGTTTGTATCAGTAGGTCAGTGCCTACAAATATTTGTTATAAAGAAGTTTTCATTTATGTCTTGTGTTCTGTATGTGAGATTATTTGGTTATTATTCACGATTGTTTAAATAGTAAGAATTTTTTTTATATTGATTCAAACCCCACTCTCGGTATAAGTGTGAATCCAACATAGGATAACATCATGATTATGGAATCCCACAATCCTATTTAGGCCTTATTTTTTTAAGGATCTCTCGACCCTATATAGTTTAACATTATATGAATCATTCAACCCTATATAAGGATATTTTGTTCTCTAATAACTACATCCATTGAAAGTTGTTTCATGGTAAATGCCTTATTACAAAAATTTTCTTATGCCAATTACATAAATGGTTTCCTCCTAATAGAAACCTTTGACCCTCTTCCTTTAGTTAAATATATACCACCTTTAATTCCCCCTTCAAATCCATAAAAATCATTTTTCCTAGATATAAAGTCATATATAGGGTCCTCTCTCTCATCACCAAATTAATGGAATATAACACATTCTCAATAGTGAAGGCAAAAGAAACAAGCAAATCTGGTGAGGGAAAAAATGACAAGTAGATCTAGTGAAGGAAGAAGAAACTAAAAAACCTGGTAAAGATAAAAGTAGCAAGAAGACTAAGTGTAGTCATTTGGTGCCTATGAATATTTGTGGTAGAGTGGATTGGTGTCTCTTGTAGGTTGGTGCCAAAAAATATTGCATAAGAGGGGATTGATGTTTCCCATAGGTTAGTTCCTCTAGATATTACAATAGAGGGAATTGGTGTCTCCTCTAGTTTCGTGCCTAAAAATATTGTAAAAGAGGGGATTGGTGTCAAATGTAGGTTGATGCCTACAAGTCTTGCAAGATAGGGGATTCATTCCTCTTGTGGGTTGGTTCATGCAAATATTGCAACATGGGGGATTGGTGTCTCCTGTAGTTTGGTGCCTACAAAATTTTTAACAATAGGTGGGTGCCTACAAAGTTTGCATAAGTAGGTCAGCGCTTACAAATATTTGTTATAAATAAGTTTTCATTTATATCTTGTGTTCCATATGTGATATTGTTTGGTTATGATTCATGATTGTTTAAATAGTAAGCAATTTTCTTATACTAATTCACACCCTTAGTATAGGTGTGAATCCAACATATGATAACATCACAATTGTGGAATCCCACAATCCTATTCAAGCCTTATTTGTTTAAGGATATATCCACCCTCTATAGTTGAACATTAGATGGAGCATTCAACCCTATATAAGGATTATTTGTTCTCTAATAATTACATCCATTAAGAGTTGTTTCAAGGTAAAAACCTTATTAAAGTCTTTTTCTTGTGCCAATTACATAAATGGTTTCCTATTAATAGAAACCTTTGACCCTGTTCCTTTAGTCAAACATATACCACCTTTAATTTCCCCCTCATATCCATAAAAAAATCCTTTTTCCTAGATATAAGGTCATATATAGGGTCCTCTCTCTCATCACCCAAATTAATGATATAACTAAATAAAGAAACTTCTACATTTACCCTATTTACCCAAACATGGAGATTAGCCATAGAAAACGAGAGCTTTTCCTTGAAACAAGATAAGTCACTTAATAAATTCCCCTTCACTCATCACGCAAAGATCCAAAATCCTTATTAGACTGTGACCTACAAAAAAATATGATTTTTAGGTAGGGCCTATAAATTTAAAGGTTATAGAGCCCTTAATGACTTACTAGTTTTTGCAAAGGATATCACAAGAGATGACACACTATCCTTAGTTGGTTATATTGGGGGATGGTTTTGTGCCTCTAATACCAGAGAAATATGATCCTCAGGGATATAAATAGAAATATAATTCCTTTTTCCCATATAAACACCTTCACTACCCACCAACTCTAAGGAATTAACCAACTTGGATGACTAGACCCTCTACTGCCTCCTTCTATTAAAACCACATCCATTATGAGATTCCTCATCCGTTCGCTCTTCTTAAAAGGGGGATTGCACTCTATAACTAGATGTCCATAATTGTGAAAAAGAACACAACTATATGGAACCCCATGCATAATCTAAACTTTCTTTAGCAACCCTAGAGCCTTTTTTCAAATCCACACTCTCAACTAGGCCCTATATCATATTCAATCCAACTAGAATATGTGCAAATATTCATTAAGCCAATTTCATGAGATAATATATATATGATTTGAAAATTGTTCAATCACATTCCCAATCTCCTTAAACATTTAAGGTGATTAAAAGTCTATTGGCAACCCTCATAATTTGATCCATATAAATATAAACTCCATATTATCAATTTTAACATCAATGGAAGGAAACCATTTTTTCAAACAAAAATGGGTTGAAATCCATTTCCAAAAGGTGGCTAAAAACTTCTTTGCATCCACCACCAAATGAAAAAAAAAAATGTCATTCATCCCCTAGAGAGGATATAGAAACTAATCCAACATCAACTCCCAAATTATTTGTATTCATTCATTGTTTGTGAAATTGAACAACAACTATCTTCTCTAGTGATCACCACTTCATTCGTATGGACATCTTTCCTAAGGACCAAATTAACTTTGGTACTGCATTTTTTAACACATTTTCTTCTTTTACAAGAAGGATAAACCTTGTCACCACCAAATTTTTCCCTAGAAATCATGAGTGCTTGAGATAATGGCTTCTCCTTAACACAAGATTCCTTTGACCTATTTGATTCTCCTCTGGGAAACCCTCCAAAGAAAATAATACAATCTAAAACCACTCCCAAGCTCCAAGAAATCTCTAAACAAAAAAACATTTTAAGGCTTATAGATGGGCTTATGAGAGGAAAGAAATACAAGCTCCAACATTGAGGGTACTTGTTCAAATTTATTTCTTTGAATGTGTATATGGCTTAAATTTATTGCATATTTCCCTTGAAGCCCATAACAACCATGAACATGACATTCATTAATATCCTTTCCACAAACACCCAATCTTGCACTATCCACTTTGTATACACTGAATTGTGATCTATAACAGTGCTTATCAATGTGAACATCCCCATGAATACTTATATTTTTAGCTACAATGTACAAAGTTTCCAAAAGATCATCCTCCAGAGAATTAGACCTAGGGGGAATCTTGGAAAAACCCTCCTCCAATCACCTAAGAGATATTTTGACACATAGAGAAGCCCATATGTGTGCACCTCCATATGAGAGATTGTTGGGTCCCCATAATACTAGTGATTACACCATTACTATTGTAGTTGTACCCCTTATTAATATTGTTGTGCCCCTATTGTGCCCATATTGTTACTATTGTGCCCCATAGAAGCCCACTATTGTTATTATTGTGCCTTAAATTATTATTGTTATGTAGGCTCTGATTATGTTTATGACCCCTTAGACTCCTATATATAGAAAGGAGGTCTTTTCATTTGTATCATCGAAGAATTTTTCATTTATGTAATGTAAAGGAGGTTTCCCCCTTGAAGAGGCTGAATTCTAAGGCGTTGATCTATCTTTCTATCTTTTCTTGAGGTGGTTTCATAACATTTGGTATTAGAGCTTTGGATTCTAGGGTTTCACTGCTCCAAACAGGTCATCGTGGAATTTTCGCTATAACTTTTTTTCACCAATGTTTCATAAGTTGAAAAAAAAACTCATTTGAGAATACATCACGCTAAATCTTGAGTCCGAATTTCAGAGCATTTTACGCTAAAATTGCGGATATATGATCTGAGGAAGTTGGTCTTTTTGCAGACTCCTGAATTACATTCCAAACAAGTGACCTGGGGAAAATTGTCATAACTTTTTCTCTGGGCATTGGATTGAAATTTTGTAAAAGGGTACAGAAAGAGGACGGACTGTAGTTTCTTCTATATATTATTCAGAGCCAGAGGTTGAAACAGTGACTCGTGGAACGTCGTACAAGTTCGCTCTACAGAATTAGTCTATAATCAGGTCACTGTGGGAGATTTGGCATAACCCTTCATTGGAGAATCCAATTGGGGTCAAACTGGTGGCATTGGAAAGAGGACACAGAGGGCTACTGCAAGTCACAATTTCAGAACTGGATGATCCGAAATTATAGAGATACATCAGAGGCAATATCGAGCTCCTACAAAGTGAAAAAAGGTGTGTATTTTTTTTAAATGTTTTCTTAAGCTTGGTTTGAAAAATTATTTTGAAGTAATTCAAAGGGCATAGTGAAGAATTATTATCAGTAATTGATGCCCCGAAGAAAGAAAATGGAAACACCTAGTAGGCAACCTGATAGCTCTAGCATGACTCATGAAGAAGAGGAAGAAATGCAGCATGATATATCAAAACTACGAGACCAAGTGCAACAACTGTCACTTGCACAAAAAGGAACAGAATCTAAGATGGATTGTTTAAAGAAAGGTGTAGAAGCTAATATGAATGACGTGGAAGCTAAGATGGATGATTTGAAGATAGATTTGAAGAC
>APFE030371137.1:0-10006 GCA_000404065.3 Pinus taeda | reverse complement strand
CCCAACAGGCATCTGGACCGAAGTCTGGATCGTAGGTCCAGACTGAGGCACAGAGGTCTGAGGAACAGACACAGGAACAGTAGAAGCCAAAACTGCTGATACTTCGGAAGAAGTTGGGGTGGATGAAGGAGATGTTGTAGTAGCTGCAACAGACGTTCGAGGTGGAGTACTAGGAGTACTAGGCCCAGTCTGGGAGACTACAGAAGATGCAGAAGACGCCATAGACTGGACGGGTTGTTGAGATGGACCAGCGGCCTGTCCAGGCTGGGAAGACGACTGCATGATCGGTTGCAACATCTGCGGATTCTGAGAAGGATCCCACACCAAATTCGTCCGAGGGTATTGAACTTGAGGAAATGGAGGTCCATAACCGGGTTGAGGGTAAGATTGATAATATGGTTGACCTGAAGGCGGCTGATACTGTCCTTGGGGTTGATAACCTTGAGGCACATACTGATACTGGGGTTGCTGCCCTTGAGGTACATAAGGATATTGACTCTGGGGTTGATATTGATATGAAGGTTGACCTTGGGGTACATAAGAATACTGGGGTTGATCCTGGGGCACATATTGGGTCTGGGATTGACCTTGAGGAAGGTATTGTCCCGTAGGGACATACTGTCCTTGAGGTTGCCCCGCAGGTGCAAATTGAGCACCCTGAGGTTGCCCCCCAGGCAGATAAGGAGTACCCTGAGGTTTCCCCCCAGGCGCGTATGGAGTACCTTGAGGCTGCCCCCCAGGTGCGTATGGAGTACCTTGAGGCTGCCCCCCAAGCGGTAATTGACTGCCTTGAGGCTGACCTGACATCATCAAAATTTCCTTTGCATTTAACTGACTATTACCACTACTTCCAGCTAATAACTTCTGCTCGTAGGGATGAGGAGATGCTCCTGAAAAAGTACCAGAAATGGAATGATACCCAACAGGAACAGACGGACCGCCGTATAAATAGGCGTCTGGAGATGACGGACTCGACATATATGCCGGAGGAGTAAAAACTCTAGGTTGAAAAGGAAAACGAGGTGGAGAAAAACTGACTGAGTTGTCCAAAAAATTGGTCAACGAAAGATACCAAGTGGTAGCTCGAGGGGGACTGTAAAATATAGACTCACGCTCTTTGAGATCGAGAGAAGGTATATCTTCTTCAAGATAAGAAGCACCTAGATCTTCTTCTGGGGCGAGTTCTTCAATAGAAATCAAACCAGAAGGGAGATTTTCGGTGATGACTCTTTCTACCTTAGGTGAACCAGGAACACTAGAAGATGGAGTAACAGGTCCGGATATTTGAGGTTCTTCACCTATATCACCGGTAGATGTAACACTACCAGTAAGTTCAGAAACCTCAACAGCTTCAGGATCGTATCTCCTTCTTCAGGTGAAAGCAATCTAGTGCCACCAGGAGAAACAAGAAGTTTTAATCCTTCGAGACGAGGCCGAATTTCTTCAGGAGGTTCATCGCTTAATCTACGGGCTTGCCTCAATAGATCGGCCACGAAAATAACTTCAGGAGACTCGCCCCGAAGTCTACGGGAGCGTCTCGGTGGTTCAGCCACAGCTAAAGATTTTTAACTACTACACACGAAATCAAAGTAAAATCTCAAGAAAAACACCTAAGGTCACTAAAGAACCAATCAATTTTGAAACACACTCTTAAAAATCTAAGGCGTCAAACCAAACACAAACAGTAGCTTCCGGACCAAAAACACTAGTTGGTGATGAAATCCAACCTCGTAGGATTCAGTACAGAAAGAGCGGGTGGAACAGTTACCCCGAAAACCTGCTTAATGAATAGACTGGACCAAGTTCCTCCACTTTCACCGTCTCGAGTGAAGTGAACCCCCCAGAAAATCCAAGTGAGTCTAGCCGACATCTGCTCTAGGTACAGTGGGATCTTCCCACCACCGTCACCTTGGGTGGAATCCTAAGATTGTGGCCACTAAGGTTACCAACAGCAACAAATATACTTGGGGGAACAGTTTACACTCTGACAGCACGCAAGGGCAGAGTAACAAGCTCAATCCCCTTACCGGCTCCTTGACAATGGTCAATCCAAGGTTTACCGATAAGTGATCCCCTGGCTCCTCAAATTGAGGTTTACCGTTTGTAATACGTGCGTGTCTGGCGTCGTTCCCAACGAGGGAGGATTGATCCCCTCACTGGTTCGGACACGAGCTCGTGCTCCTCCTTTAAGAGGAGCTTTCCCAGAATATAAATGTAACAACTGGATTTATTCTATCACAAGATAAGCTACTTGTTTGGTTTAATAGTCTTGGAGAGTTAATTACTCACCTACTCCAAGACACTAGCCTGATCTATGTTGGTGCTCCAGAGCCCTAGAAAATAAAATTTCTAAGTTAATTTTACTTTAAGCGTTGATTTTAATGGTTGTTCTTTAAGACAAAGGTGATGGAGATGAAACTTGATGGTGTATAGACTCGACTCCAATTCTCTAAAAGATGCACCTAAGATGATTTGATAATTTTGTCTTTTCAATGAATGTTCTAATTAAGAGAGTTGAGAGGATGCAATCTTTTTAATAAAAACAACTTTCTCAAAAGACAATCAAAGAAACAATTCTCTCTATCTTTCAAAGCACACAAAACATGACCACTCTTTACTTCACGAAAAATTCCTTTCTCTTTCAAAGACGTCAAATGTTACTCTAAAGCAAACGTCGCAAAGGAGATCGTTGATATTTTCCTATTTAATAAAAGCGTGTAAAACTTAATCTAATCAAAGCAATTTCTAGATCTATGAAAATCTATAAAAAATCACTCGAAAGCAAATCAAAGGAAATGTATCTAACCTTACACTTAACAAATTAATCTAAGAAGCAAAAGCTTACTAGGATGATTCTGGGATGTTTTACTTGGCAATGATTAATCCAAGGACTAGTTTATGCAGAATCACAAACTAATCAAAACAAAAAATCAATCTCTTTTTGTTCTTTTTTTAAATGAAATTCACAACTTTAAATGAACAAGCTTATTGAAATTTTGCAAAGAGGCAACACAAAGGTAGGTCGCTCACGAGGTAGATTTTGCGACTGGTCCGACTCCTAAGAAGACTGACAAAACCAGAGATATATAAGGCTTTGCAACTTCTAAACCCAAAGTCACTACAGGACCAATATAAAAATCAAAACCCTAAGGCTAAAATCTCAAGGAATTTCACTAAAACTTTCGACACTAATGGAACAAGTGCAGGTGAAGATTTTGACAGTCAACCAGTGGATCTGGGCAGTAAAGACTAAGAACACAAAATCTAAAAGCAAAAAGTGATAAAAAAGGGAATTTTCTTAATTTTAACAGGGTACACAGGCAACCTGTTTAACTAGGTGCGTGCACGCTCTGTGTACACAGATACAGTGCATGCAAGTACGCACTGTGTCTAACACAGAGGGTGCGTACTACTGTAAAACAAAGAAAACCTAAGTTCTAACTCGACCCTAAGCTAAGCCAACCAAAAACACAGTCAAGCAACCAAAAAGCAAAAGAAACAAGACTCTTTTCAGATCAAAGTAATGCTCAAAGGAAAAATCAATCACATCAATGGATTCCCCACTGGAGTCGCCAATTTGTCATGCGGAAAGAGTTATTTTTGCGGACAAACCTAACCTCCCTAGGAGTCTAAGACTCTCTGGTGACAAACAAACCAAACAAGAGCAATCCTTCTCTAAACACACGTTATTCTATGAGAGATCAAGTGTTTTCCGATCTTACCTTAGGTCCAACGCTTGTTGTAGCAGTCCAGCCTTGCTGATCCAGATGAGCTCCTCCTTCACTTTAAGGCCTGCATACACTAACAAGGCAAATGATTACATAACACCTGAATATTTCATAAAACAAAGCATATTCATCACATAGACCAAGGAGTACATGAAATAATTCATTAACAACAAATCATTGAGAAGAATGGACTTATTTGTATTAAGGAAACAAAAAAGGAACCATTACCACCTGAGCCTTGGTGTTGTGCAAGCTCCTCCCAGGGTCCAGCAAGTGATTTCCTCTACTTTGACAAGCTCACCCACTCCCACTATGGCAACAAGGAAGGCTGGTGATCTCTCCTTACAAGTCAACAAATGGAAGTCTTAATTCCAGCAGCATTTACCCTATAGAATGTTCAGCTTTCAACCTCCCCTCCTTTGGCCCAAAGCCTGTATTTATATCTAGAAGAGGTTATTCAGTTCCAACATCAATGAGATACTCCCTCTTTTGGATGGGGTAGTTCCTCTCTTGATGGGATAAGCTCCTCTATCATAGGGGTGCATGAACCATCTGGAGGCGCTCAATACACGTCAAGAACTCTTCTAGAAGGCTCTAGAAGTGCCCACAAGTAACTTTTTAAAGATGAAACTCGCGCCTTTTGACCTTTACAGGGGTACGCACCCAACCTTTAGCTTACAGAGCGTACAAGTACGCAGGTACAGTGTGTTTTGAGTGCGTACACGCAGGCAAGGTAGAGAGAACCTGCGTACCCAGAGATAAACATGTTTTAAAGTGACTTTCTCTCTTTTTGAAGTTTGACATGAAGAGCAAAGGTTTGAGGCTTGACAAGGAGGACAAAATGGCTATTTAACTGCAGATAGCCATGGTGACAAATTTCAGTGTAACACAAATATTTTCAAAATCTCTCCTCAGCAACTGTAGTTTTGCTATTTTCACTTTCTCCATGCCTTGATAGGCTGTCTTGAGAGTTTTCCATGCTTCTTTGGATGTCTTAGCTGCTGTTATCCTTGGAAACACACTCTTGTCCATTGCTTGATACAAAAATACAAGGGCTTTTGAATCCTTCTTCCTATTGCTCTTTAGTAGATCTTTCTCTGCCTAAGTTAATCTGTTAAACTCATTCTCATCTGTTGGTTCTTCAAAAACAACTTGAACTATTTCCCATAAATCTTGATAGGCAAATAGGGCTTTCATGGTTATTGCAAAATAGTCATAGTTTTTCCCATTGAACTGTGGGAATTGAGGATTAAACATACCCATGTTGGTGCTGGTGCTGGCCATTCTAGCACTTTTTTTAACTATGCTATAAAATGCTTGACTATGTATTAAAATAACTGATTGTTTCTTCAGCAGCTACTCACAAAAAACTTTGAGGAATACCTGGATCTTTTTACCTGAGTCTTCACTTTGCTGGAGAAGATTTACTACAGCCAGAAAACTCCTTCCTTCAGCTTCTTGGACTGTCTTCAAAGAGCCTGAACCAGCTCTGATACCACTATTTGGGGAATTTTTCTGGTAAAATCCCAAAAACAACAAAAACTCACACACAGAGACAATGCTCTGTTTTTCTCTCCACAGGATCTTTAACCACAGTGGAAACAAATAAAATTTCTGAGCACTAGACAGAGTTTTCACACATAAAAACACTTTGTATTTATTAATAAGAGACTCATACAAATTTGATCCTCTTTCACTCAGAGGGATTTACCAAGAGCTACAAAACAAATTACTCTGTCTCCTCTTGAGATTTTACACTGCTGTGTGTAAAAATCTCTTTTACATTCACTGCTGTAAAAACAGACTTCAACTAAAAATTTACATTCACTAATGTGTGGAAATTACACAAATTTTTCTCATGCTGCTGCGTGCATCCTTTTGCATATTCAGAACATTTCATACGCACTGCTGTGCCTCCCTTTCAATTACATTCGCTGCGACGAGTTTATCCTTTTGCACACTCTCAGAATTCTTAACAAGAAACATTACATATATATATTACAACAAAAAGACTTACATCATTTTCACTTGCCATGTTGCCGTAAAATTAAAAAAAAAAAATTAAATGCTTTTACCAACCTTTACCTGTGCCCATACTCCTGCTAAAAAAAAATTAAAATCTTTACCAAAATTTACCAACCCACAGTAAATTTCATTTACTGTTTTACTGACAATACTGGTGGTAAAGAAACTTTTACTTCACGTCAAATTCATTTGCCGCAGGCTTGTACTTCAACTATTGACTTTGATTGGATCGCATCGCACAATCACAATTTGCGGGAGGAAAAATGGAACACTATTATATTGGTGCGATCTGCGATTTGCGATCAGATCGCATCGCACCATCGCAATCGCAGAAATCAAGTGAACACAATGGAAGCTCCAAACATATATGTGATTTGCGATCTGCGATCTCATCGCATCACAAGATAAGAACTGCAGTGGAAATTACAATTTCAACAGCAGTGGGTTTGGGTGTCCTGGGGTCGATGTAAGGTTTTGGATGTAATATTGGTCGTTTCAATTTAAAAGGTGGTAGAATTTTTTTATTAAATTAAGTTGACAGTGATTAATAATTTCTATTTTATTCCAATTCAATATTTTATTTTTATATAATTTATTGAAATTTTAGTGTAATTTTAATTTTATTTAAGTAATATTTTTGGTAAGTTCTCTAAATTTTATGCATAAATAAAAAAAAAGCAGCATTTACATCAGGAGTTATGTTTTTTTTTTTTCTCTTTACATCATGGTTTATTACTGGGAAACTAGACCAATGATGAAAAAGAAGAGACTTGGTCTAAAAAGTAACGTCAAATCTGTAATCTCTCAATCTGATCATGAGTATGCAAGTGCAATCATTGTTTTATAATAAATACATATAATTGTTGTGACAAAAACTGCAACTATGTTGCATGTACGTAATGTAAACAAAAAAAACGGATAGAATTGGAAAAGAAAACCAACTGAAGAAATTGAAAGTCATGTTGCAGGTGTGGAAACATCAATGGGAGATAATGAGAGATGATGGTCCCTTTTCTTTTGAGAGAATAGCTTCAATGTGAGTAAGTTGAACAACCATCACTTGGTGCTCTAACAATATTTCATGGTGGTTTGCTTGGATTTCAGGTAACTACAAAGATATTTCTGTTTTGACCTCATGCTTCTCCAACAACACCTTGCCAAGGCCCCTCATGCTTCGCCAACAACACCTTGCCCAGGAGGGCATTAATTTGCCAATAAAACTCAATCATACAAAAATACTGATTTTTCCTGCCTCGAGTGTGTCATGGGTCAAGAACCCACTGAGTAACATAAGCTAGAATATCATCAACATCGGTGTATCCTGTTGGAATTTAATTCCAACTGCATCACATAAATGCTGAAAAAAGATTTGATCTACAGCAGTTATTTCAGATTGTTCGGTGCCGCAAAAGTCCACTGATATTTTGCACTTTAAATGAACATTAAATGTGCAGAGATTAATTCGCCTGCAACCGACTAATTTCCACCGAAAAAAGGCATCACCGCCTTCTGCAATAAATACACAGATAAATATCAGCAGATATTTTACTTAGTTTATTGTTTGACTCAGATATTTATTTTCCTATAAATGTAACGCACAATAGTTCTGTTTTCAAGTGCAAGAAGGTGTAAGCAAAAAAAGAACAATAGTTCTGTTTTCTGTCTAAGTGTAAGAAATTTTAGAACAGCAGTTATGTTTCTGAGAGAAGGCTAGAGGAACAAGAGTGTGTCTCTTCCGTAAATGCACAGCAGTGCTGAACCTCCGATTTTCTGAGATAGAGAAAATCGATTTCTGGAACTGAAGTGTTCCTCTTGTAACAGCTAAGTTTATGAATACAAGTTTACTGTTTTGCTGATTTTTAGTTGTTGTTACACCAAGCGTCAATTGTCTCACTGTAAATTTATAAGTGATTTTGACGCCCAACTTCTTAAAGTGACTTAGCGTCAAAATCGTGTTGCTGCAACACCAACTTCCTGTTGCTGCAACACCAGAATCTTGTTGCTGCAACACCAGAATCCTGTTGCTGCAACACCGTTTCCAGTGAGCAGTTTTCTGTTTTTTTGTGTTAACAAAACCAAGTGTCATTTCCTGCTGCTGCAACACCACGATCAGCATTGCTGCAACACCAAGTCCAGAAAATGAAATTTACAGTTTTCTGTGCAGAAACAGAGTATTTTTGTGTTGTCTGTTTGTTAAGGAATTTAGCAGAAAATTCCAACATGGTATCAGAGCATTTTTCTTTGGTGTTTTGTGTTTGAAATCACCATAAAATTCCAACATGGTACTAGAGCTAGTCTAGGCACTCAGTGAGTCAAAAACAGAGTTTGTTTTTCACTGTAGGAGTTGTAAGAAGTTTAAAGAGCAGATTTTTCCAGCAGAGGAATTTTTTTCTTATTTTTAATTTTATAGTCAGTATCTCTTCTTTAACTAGACAGAGTTAAGATGGCATATGCTGGAACAGGTTTGACAAATTCCCAATGCCACAGTTTAATGGTAAAAATCACAGTGATTGGTCCATAAAAATGAAAGCATTGTTTGCTTCTCAAAGAATATGGGAGCTGGTTGAAACTGATTATGCTGAACCTGCAGATGCAAAAGCACTGGCTGCTTTGACAGTAGCAGAAAGAGACCAGTTGAAGAGTGACAAGAAGAAGGATGCCAAATCCCTCTTTTTCCTCTTCCAATCAGTACATGAAAGTGTCTTTCCACGGATTGCAGCAGCAACAAAATCCAAAGAGCCATGGGATATTCTCAAAACTGCCTATCAAGGCATGGAGAAGGTGAAGACTGCAAATTTGCAAATGTTGAGGAGAGACTTTGAAACACTCAGCATGAAGGAATCTGATACAATATATTCATTCTTCACTCAGGTTATTGGGCTGATAACCCAGATTAGATCTCATGGTGAAATTCTTGAAGAAGGAAGCATCGTAGAGAAGATCTTGAGATGTTTACCCTCAAGGTTTGAAGTTGTTGTGGTAGCAATAGAAGAAACAAAATATCTCTCACAGTTCACAGTAGATGAACTGAGTGCTTCTCTTATGTCTCATGAACACAGACTGAGTAGACGAACAGATTCCTCTTTTGAACAAGCATTCAAGACTCAGATGTCTTTCAGCCAAAGAAAAGGTTGAGGCAGAGCAAATAATAGAGGTCATGGAAGAAGCCAAAATAGAGGCAGATATTATCCTGCAAGCATAAGCGGAAGGAGCTGCAATCAGAACCAAGATGAAGGTTCAAGCAAACAACAAGCTCATGGACAAAGGTATGACAAATCCCAAGTCCAATGTCATTATTGTAAGAAATATGGGCCACTATTGCCAATGAATGTAGGAGAAAACAAAATACATGAAATAGTAGGCAGAATGTTATTTTTTGCAAATGAAGAAAATAGAATCCAAAGAATGTGCTGTTAACATGTAACATTGCACAAGACAAACAAGAAGATATTTGGTTCTTAGACTCAGGTTGTAGTAATCACATGACTGGAAATATTGCAATGTTTGTCAATCTGGATGAAAATGTGAAATATGAGGTAACAACAGGAACTAATACTAAGATATCTGTCAAGGGTAAGGGTAGAGTTAGTATCCGAGCAAGAAATGGAGAACAGATGATTGTGCTAGATGTATACTATGTACCTGGTCTGAAATGTAATCTTTTGAGCATTGGGCAACTCATTGACAAAGGTTACAACGTGTTTGTCAAAGATGATATGTGTACAATCAGAGATATACCTCCAAGTAAGAAGATCATTGCACAGGTGCAGATGACCAGCAATAGAATGTTTCCTCTCAAACTCAGGGGAGATTTGAAGGAAGGAAGAACTATTGCAGCTGTAACACAAGAAGTATTTCACGAACAAGTGAAAGATGAGAATTGGTTGTGGCACTTGATATTTGGACATCTCAACTTCGGAGGCCTGAATTTGTTGCACAGAAAGGGAATGGTAAGAGGATTTCCATTGATTGAGAAACCGAACAGCCTTTGTGAAGGCTGCATCTTGGGCAAGCAACACAAAGAAAGCTTTCTAGCAAGAAACAGTATAAGGGCAAAAACACCCTTGGAAATTGTCCACTCTGATGTGTGTGGACCGATGCAAGTACCATCACTTGGTGGAAATAGATATGTTTTAACTTTCATTGATGATTACACCAGAAAGACATGGGTGTATATGCTAAAACAGAAGAGTGAAGTGTTTGAGAAATTCCGCCACTTCAAAACTCTTGTTGAGAAGTAGTGTGGGCATTAT
>APFE030371128.1:0-12346 GCA_000404065.3 Pinus taeda | reverse complement strand
AGCAATGGAGCAAGAAGTACAAAAGATGTTTAAAGCAGGCATAATAGCACCAATCAGATTTTCTGATTGGGTCTCAAACCTAGTCCCCACAAGGAAGAAAACTGGGGAAATTAGGCTTTGTGTGGATTTAAGAAACCTCAACCAGGTGTCATTAAAAGATAACTACCCCTTACCTAAAATGGACCACATATTGCAGAGAGTGGTAGGGGCCTCAAGGATTTCCTTGTTGGATGGTTTTTCAGGCTTCAACCAGATTTTAGTACATCCTGATGACCAGGACAAAACTGCATTCACCACCCCATGGGGAACCTTTAAATAAAATGCCATTTGTTTTGAAAAATGCAGGAGCCACATTCCAAAGGGCAATGGACATTGCTTTTGCCAAAGAAATTCGTGACTTCCTAGTCATCTATTTGGATGACCTTACACCATTCTCTAAGTCAGACCAAGAACACCTAAATCATCTAAGACAAATCTTTCTAAAATGTAGAAAATTTGGGATATCATTGAATCCCAAAAAATCCATTTTTGGTCTAGAAGAAGGTAAATTGCTGGGTCACATTATTTACAAGGATGGCATTAGAATTGATCCAGATAGAATCCAAGCCATTCAACCCATGCCCCATCCTAGAAACATAAAAGAATTACAAGCCTTTTTGGGGAAAATCAACTTTTTAAGAAGATTTATTCCAAATCTGGCTGAACTTAGCAGATTGCTTAACAACATGTTGAAAAAGGATTCCAAAGTTAAATGGACAGTAGATGCTAAACAAGCGTTTGAAAGCATCAAATTTGCTCTCACCCAAACTCCTGTCCTAACTAGCCCTCAATTTGATAGGGATTTCATCATATTCTCTTTTGCCTCTGAACATACAATTGCTGCAGTTTTGCTTCAAAAGGATGATTTAGGAAATGAAAAACCCATAGCCTTCTTCAGCAAAGCCCTAAGAGATGCTCCCCTCAAGTATCAAATCATGGAAAAACAAGCCTATGCGTTAGTCAAAGCCATTAAAGACTTCAGGATTTATATCCTTTATTCCCATGTAATTGCCTATGTACCAAGCCCAATTGTCAAAGATATACTTACACAAGAGAATTTGGAAGGCAGAAGAGGCAAGTGGATAGCAAACATTTTGGAATTTGACATAGAAATAAAGCCTACCAAACTCATAAAGGGGCAGGGCTTAGCAAAACTAATGTCTGAAACAAACTTCCAAGCCCTTGACATTAACCAACTAGACAGTGAACAGGAGCTCGCGACTCCAAAGATCAATGTAGCCTTTGAGCAATCCCCTTGGTATTCTGACATCTGTTATGTATTGCAAAACCTGTGTGCCCCCCCAGGACTATCTAGAACTAAGAGTAGGTTTGTCAAAATGAAAGCCTCAAAATTCTGTGTCATGGAAGAGAATTTGTTTTGGAGAAACCATGAGGGCATCTTGCTAAACTGTCTAATTGAAGATGAAGCCAACAAGATCATGGAAGAATTTCATGCAGGAGATTGTGGTGGGCATCTTTACTGGAAATCCACTGTAAACAGAATACTGAGGGCTGGATATTACTGGCCCACTATCTTTGCTGATGTCAAGAGATTTACCACTGCATGTCAAAAATGTCAAGTGTTTGAAGGAAAAAGACAGTTGCTGCCTTTACCCCTCAGACCGATTGCAACAGAGAGACCATTTTAGCAATGGGGCCTGGATTTCATTGGAGAAATCAATCCCTCATCTTCAGGTCAGCACAGGTGGATTCTTACAGCAACAGATTACTTCACAAAATGGATTGAAGCAATCCCATGCAGACAAGCAAACAACTCTACCATTATCCAATTTTTAGAGACAAACATTCTGGCTAGATTTGGATGCCCTGAGAAAATAATAACAGACAATGCTGCTGCATTTCAGATCTAAAAAATGCGTCAATTTCTGTTCAAAATTTCATATTTACTTGGACACTCCAAGCATATACCCCAAGAACGGCGCTGGCAAATCTCAAACAAGGAGAGTTTTGGTTAAATATGATCAAGAAAATTACTAGAGAGAAACAAGAAAACTGGCACAAGAACTAGTCAATGCATTATGGGCGACAGAATAACAACCAAAAGATCATGGGTAGCCCTTATGAATATAGTCTATGGTGAGGCCAAATTCCTTTCATTCATTAGGAATCCCTGCTATGAAGATATCCATGAAGTGGCAAAGCTTGAGCCCAATGACATTGCAAAGGGAAGGGAATAAATCGATTATATGTTTGCAGAAACCAGGGAGGAAGTTTATACAGAGTTCAAGTATTACAAAAAATGCTTAAAAAAGGCCTTTATAGAAAGGGACCAAAAGCAGAGAATTTCAATATAGGTGACAAGGTCCTCAAATGGGATTCAAGAAGAGAAAGCAAAGGTAAACATGGAAAGTTTGACTCCCTTTGGAGAGGACCATTCTTAATACAAGCTGTGCAAGGAAACAACACCTATTTTCTGCAAGATTTGGACAAGACTGACTTAGAGGAAGGCCCTGTCAATGGCAGGATGCTCAAGCACTATTTTGATTCCCTTCCATAAAAAGAGTTGGCCTGTTTTGTATATAGTTTGGTGTATATAAATTTTGTAGGTGTGGTATATATATATATTTTTTTTGAAGAATGAAAGTGAGATCATTCTGGAAGGCATTACAGATGAAGAATGGAATTGAAAGACAGGCTGTGTTTCAATTTATCAGTCTGCAATTTGAGGAATTTATGATGAACAGAACTCCAAAGTTTCAGAGAAGCAGCCAAAGGACCCAGGCAGACTGACCTGCTGTTCTTGGTCTTTCCAAAAGAAAAACCATCCCCGTGTGGAGCCACTGTTGGATACCTATACCAATAGGTTTCATATTTCATGATTGGATATCAAAGGTCCAAATATGCTCTGCTTTGACAAAGGCAAAGATCCCATATTTCCCTAAGAAGGCAATGCCTGTATCAGTTTTGATAAGAACTTAATTTTTGATGGGTGGTCCAACAGTCTAATCTGGATCATGCCATGTTTTCAATTTCCATGTTGTAGAATAGAGAATGATATCTGTCCAAACTGTTTAATCTTGGCAGATCAGTAGCTAGGCAGAGAAGCTTAAGGTTCCCAACTGCTAAATCTGGGACCTTGGAAGGAATAAGGGTTGTATTAGATAGGATATGCAAAGAAAAAAGCCAAGGAAAAGAAAAGGCATTCAAAGGGTTTGCAAGTCCAAGTGCACCCTCCAAGAAGGAACAAAAAATGCTAGGAAATTTAGTTGGGTAGGTAGCTGGGGTTGCAGAAAAGTTATGTCTTTCAAGACCAAAGTTGCTGAAACATCCAGAAGAAAGGCAGCACTCTGAAGCATGACTAATTCCCTTGTTTTCACTTGTATTTCACTCATTACTAACACCCTCTCCCCAAGTTGCACAAAGCATAGAAATTCAAATGTTTTACATTCTTATGACTTTAAGAAGCCACATTTCTTGTGCAAAAATCTTTTCATTTTGAACTACTCCTAGTTTCAAATTATTTTCAGAAAAAACTTGGTTGAATTAAGTCCTCACTCATGTATTCCCTCCATGTTAACAACTAACTCTACTACTTAGCTCCCTATACCCCTTTATCCCTATTATTATAAACACCATGGTCTATAAACCCCAAAATGCATAAATATCCCCTCCCTGGCACTATAGTCATAGTATTCTCTCCCTGGGACTTGAGTTGACACCTGGTCAAGGTCAAGAACCCATGACTCACCTTTTGCTCCCCCTCAAACCAGTTTCCCTACCCAAATGGCCTTTTTGCCTTCTAAGCCTTCAAAACCTTTGAAAAACCTTTGAAAAACCCAAAAGGGCGGAAACATTAGAAAATCACTCTTCCCCCGCCTTATTCTAAGGTCGGGGGGTTATTGGCCCTTTATATTTCATAAAACCCATATTTCATTCATTTTACTATAGTTTCCGCCTTTACCCATGGTTCGCGCCCGAAACTTCATAAAATCCTTTGATGGCTCATTTTTCTAATGTTGGCGGAGATTAATATTTTTGCCATAAAACAGTTAAAAATTCACCAGAAGGAACAATAGTGCGTGGAGGGTCCCGCCGCCACGTCCGCAAAAGAAATTGATGGTTTATTGCCCGCCCGCTGGTACATATTGTCCGTGCAGGTTGCCTGCCCGAGGGCCGTCAGATCGTGCCAAGTCCAGATCTATGGCAGAGATTGATTTCGGGCGGTCCCGACGTCCACATGTTAACCAAAGCCGCTGCTACCGTCCGCGCAGGTTGGGCGCGCGACGACCGTCCGATTACCCGCCCCCAAATCAACGGCCCAAATGAATATCGGAAGGCCTTACGTGTCTGACAGATACCTTCCGATGTCTGTCAGACGCTTACGTCAAGACAGCATCAGCACAGGGGCACGCGTCACATTACCATTGCATCGGAGCGATGCCTGACAATCCGTCCGACGTACAGGACCCCTTCCGATATGGCGACACCTGTCCCGTCCGCGATTGCGTCCCGCTGCCGTGCACGTCACTGCCACATCTGCTCACCTCACCTCTCATATCGCGACACCTGTCCGCCACTTCACTACCCCCGTGGACCTACCGCTGACCGCCACGTCACCCGATGACGTCACCCAACCCGGGCCCCATGATGACGTCATGCTGACGTCATCCATGAAGCGCGCCAAAAAGGCCAAAAAACCATATTTTCGCCAATTTTCACCATTTTTCATAATTTTTGAAAATTTCCTGTTGAAGCTCTCTGCATGCATGTTACGACGCCCGCGCCACCAGTCAACCTGCGTCCATTTTCAACTCTCTCGGCGCACAAAACTAGTTAAATTCTGCAGTCCAGACTTCTGTTTACCAGGTATTTCGGCCTCGTCCTCCTGTGAACTGGTTTTTAGTGAATTTTCTGCAAAAACCACCCTAAAAACCATTAAAATCCAAAATTTCGCCGGCAAACCAACTCCATTCTGCCCAATTTGATTGTTCAGAACCAAAATTTAACGGTGGAAACCTCTGGGATCTGCGTTTCTCTGCTAGAACCCCCCTGACTCGCGCAATCGTGAAGTCCTGCATAAATCCCAAAACAGACAAGGGAGGTCTTCCTGCTACTGAAAACCCTTCCTAAAAGGCCTAGCATTGTCATCCTGACAATTCTCCATCCCTGTCAATAGTGGTCCCCATCAGAATTCACTGTTTCAAACGGCATTTCAGTTATTATTTGCATAAAGCATGGAAACCCCTGAAATCCTCAATGTCACTCCTCTGAATGCTCCTCAGAGAGAGCTGGACTGGCAGGACCTGGCAGATCTGGATTATCAGATCTCAGAAGACGCCAGGCAAGGATGCACCCCTCATCTTCAACTGTTAAATGAGTTCAGGGCCAAACACAGAGATGGAATAGATATCCTAGGCATCTGGGAGTCTGCCCTGCCAACTTTTAAAATGCCTTCATGCAGACAATTTCCTGATCTTATCTATCTTTGTGCTAGTCAATATGAGCCATCACAGAGAGCTGTAGTCAATCCCAAGGGTGAAGTTATATTCTATACCACCCCTCAAGCCATCAGGGATATGGTTCAGTTCAAAACTGACAAGAAAATGGTTCCTTTATCCCTGCTGGACTTAATAAACCAAGGGACCAAAACACTGACAGAGGCAGAGATCCTAAGGTTTAATCAACTGTTTGTGAGCAAAACAGACACAGTGCTGCATCCTCCAATCTTTGATGGATATTTAAATCAACTTGGACTAGATCTAGCCCATATGGTGAGCTCAATTCTAGGATACAAATCAACAGAGTATATAGAGGAAACTGTGCTGGTTATGATGTTAAGGTTTGCCCCTGGGAGGACTCCAATCTGCTACAACTATGCCACATATATCTCAGACAAAATTCATGAGCAGTTCCTGCACTTGCCTAGAGAGAGGATGTTCAGATACACCTCATATATCTATCATCTTATCCTATATCACCAATATGAAGAATTCTCCTTTGAAATCAAAAGGACCAATGCAGCAGGTAATCCAAGATCGGTTCTATACTGGAGCTCCATCTTCCATAGAGGCTCACCCTACACATACTGCCCTCCAAACCCCTCTAAGGGAGGATATCAGCAGAAAAAGGGAGAGGGAAACCCCTCTCACAGAAGGACCAGAGAAAAGGCAAAGGCTAAATCCATTTGGAGAAGAGGAAATGCAAAGCTTTGAGACCTCTGCCAGCTCATTTCAACAAGAGCAAGACAGGACAGCACTTGGGGAGGTGAGCTCCTCAGGGCAAGATAAAAGCAGAGCCGCAGGCATCAAAGACTTCTTCAAGGATGCTAAGAGGAGGAGTGAGCCACTTAAAATCAAGCTATACAATTATCTATTAAACATGGCTCCATCAAATCAGCAGAGGCTTATGGCTGCATATGATGTACAAGAAGCCAAATTGACTTTGAGTCATTTTACTCCCACAGAGCAGCGACCTCAATCAACTACAGACTACATGAGGACAAACTTAGAAGTCCTTGCCAAAGATATCCACCCGATGGACCAGATTGAGCTTCATAAACAAACGGGTGAGATGGTCTATGCCACCCTGGCAGACAAGACCTTGGTGAACTATAAATTGCAGAACAGTTTGAACAACACAGCAGCTCAGCTTGAGTTGGAGAGGGCATCCTCTCAAGCCAAGGACAATAGAATCAAGGCGCTGGAGGACATTATCATAGAATTTGGGCATGATCCCAATGATGTTAAGGCCATTCAAGAGGTCCTTAAACTAAGGGATGCAGATGTAGCTGCAATCAAGAAAAGGATGAAAATTCCACCAACTATACATCCTCAAACAGATGAAGTAGCCCAACAAAGAAGAGATAAGGATATCACTGCACTGCTGATGAGTTTGTACAAAGAACTGGTGGACACCCAGCAAAAGCTGCTGGATACAGAGAATACCCTAGAAGCAGCTATACAGAGGGGAGAACAGGGGCAATCTTCTCAACCACCCACAGAGAAAACAAACCTAGAAGAAACTCCTAAAGAGGACATCCCTCCACAGCAGGCAGCAAAAACAACTCCAACGGAAAAAGCTCCAGCTACAACAGAAGCAACTACAACAGAGCCAGCCACTACAGCACCACCAACAGAGCAGGCCGAGAGCCTAGATATGCAAAAGCTAAGGCAGGAAATTCAAATGCTGGAAGCTCAAATGACAGAGCTAAACAAGGCCAAGGAAAGCTTAGCAAAAATAGAGGAAAAATATGATAAATCTAAGCAGAACGTGGCTGAGAAAGAGAGGGAAGTAAAAACCCTGAAAAAGACTATTGCAGAGCTGGAAAAGCAGCTCAGTTTTGACAAAGTAACAGCAGAGATCAAGCAGGTGATATGGACTGCCATTGGACAGGCAATCACTAACCAGTGGGAGTACATTATTGCTATATATGAGCAGATAGGGCTCATTGGCAAGGCAAAGAAAGAACTATACAGAGCAAGAAACGATCTAGGCAATATGGCAGACCTTGCCCCAAAGATGATAGAAGTCTTGAATTATAGGAATAGTTCTCAGCTGATCCAAATGGGAATTGCTAACAGAACTGAAACTATTTCCATAATTAAGAGAACCACAACGATGAGGAACCTAATTCAAACACTGGACAGAAGGGTACATGATATGCAAGCAGATATAACTAAGTTCCAGAATAGGTTCACAGCCCTGCAGGACAAAGGGCTTCCCAGTTTAGAAGAATCAGGAAAGCTTCTCTCTTATGAGAAGTACATCAAAAGAATAAGCACTTTTTCAGCCATGCAGATTGCTGAGGCTTCTGGGTCATCCACAGCAGGCCCATTAACAGGACAAGTTCTTTTTAATAAATTAGATAATTTGTTTTTTATTAAAAATGAGGTAGCTCATTTATTTGATAAACCTCCCGATTTCTATAAGTACACAGAAGCTGATGAGACCGTAGGGTCAATTTTGAAGCACCAGCTTCCTCATCCAGATACATAGCAGGACTTAGTAAAGCTACTTTTGAACCAAGGCTAAGGAAGAAAAAACCTTTTTGCAGCAATACAGTCCATATTGCACCTACAGGTGGACAAAAGCCACGACAGCAAGCATAAAGACACTGAGCCAACTCAGCACAGGTACTCGGCATCAGCAGCAACATCAGCAGGTACAGGTGGCAGGGTCAAGAAAGATACAGAGAATCAAAAGTAACAAAGCACTTCAATGCTTCATTTATGAGAAGCCGCGCAGTTAAACTCCGCAGTACTCAAAGGTCAAAAGGCTTTCTTGTCAGGAGTTAATAGCTTTAAAGGAACATTTACACTTGTAATAACTTCTCATCTACTTTCTCTGTACAAGTGTAAGAGATTTTTTCCTCTCAGATGACTCCATTCCAGAGATATTTTTGTATGTAAAACTCTATATTTTGACCCTCGCGTTCGTTTAGAGGGGTTGGACTTCGGATGTAAGAACTTCTTCTGATATCTTCTCTGCGTTTCTGATATTGTAAACCTTCAGACAGTTTAATACAAAGGCAGTGGGATTTCTTCAAAGATGTCAGTCTCTTGATCTTTTGATGGCATGTGGTTTTAAAGCAGCAGGATTCCTGTGCATTACATGGTTCAAATAAGTTTTCTTCATGACTCTTTACTTCACCAGTGTTTCCTGTTATTTCATATGTATCTCATGTTTCTATGCGTTTGAACTCTAGGTAGTAAGGAAAAAGGTTAGTATCAGGACTTGGTTATTGACTACCCTGAGCTCAATCTGAACTATCTCGTATGTTTTCTTCTGATAAGGTGTTTTAAAGCGTAATTCTTAACTGCTACCTTTAAACAACCATATCATCACCGTGTATTGTTGTTGTAGGAATTCAAGTCACTGCTCCTAGGATAACAAGCCTCGTCCACAAATATACAGCCTAAGTAAGGAAATCTTGTTTGCTCATTACTAGTTGTATTCACCTCATGCTCACTATTTACAGTTTGTTTCATGAAATGCACACAGGCCCTGTAGCTTTGTTCCTCTCAAAATCAAGGTTTCAAGAGAAAACAGTCCTAGACCCCATTGCCCAATGGATTAATCTTGCCTACTAATATACTTTAAAGGAATCAGAAGCATCCTCCCAACCAAACATACAAAAACAACCAAAAAACTCACCTCATAACTAGCCTAAGACTTTCACTGAGAGCAGTGACAAAACTAATAGAGAGAGCCCTCTCTGACTGCAGCTGGGCTAGAAGCTATAGCCCAAAGATTGGTTAGTGGTTACCCCGGCCGTATTCTCTTATGAGTCAAAGAGAACAACCTGGGTGATAACAGCTGCCACCAACTGAACATCCTCAGATGGCTGAGCTTCAAGAGCAGAAAAAGATGGAGGATCAGCTAGACCTCCTATTACAACAGGATCAGAGGATAAGGGAGTTGGAGAAGCAATTGGAAGGAGCATTACAAGACAAACAGGGAGAATCCACATCCCAAGCTCCTCCAACAACTTCAACAGCAGCAACATCAGCAGCAACAGGGGCTCCCACAACAGAGACAGCAGGAACAGCAACAGGCCAACAGGACAGCCCATCCATTGAAGATATAACCAAGGCAGTCAAGCAAATGGAACTCCAAACTGATGAGATAAAGAAAGCCAAGGAGAAATTGGCAGAGCTGGAGTCAAAATATGATAAATCTAAAATGACAGTGGCCGAGCAGGGCAGAGAAATAAAGACCCTGAGAGACAGGATAAAGGCCTTGGAAAGGGAGCTAAACCTAGAAACAGCCCTGGCCGAAATAAAGAGAATTCTATGGGCCAAAATAAGCAAGTCTATCACCCAGCAGTGGAAGTCCATAAAGACCATCCATCAGCGGATGGAACTATTAGGCCAAGCTCGGGTAGAGATTGATAGGACCAAAGCTGTGTTAGGAAACAGGCCAGATCAGGCCAATAGAATGGTAGATTACCTAAATAGGCATGAGGAAGAGGAGTTGGCAGCCATGGGCATTCCGAACAGGACAGAAGCAGTCCTCCTTGCCAAAAAGGTACTCATACTTAGAAGCTATGTGCAGGCAGTGGAGAGGAAATGCTTTGAAATGACAAAAGATGTGGAGGAGTTCAGGGCCAAACTGGTAGAGCTACAAGAAAGAGGCCTGCCCAGTCTGTTGAGTAGTCAAGGAAAACTGATTTCGCTAGATCAGTTTACCAACAGAATGATGACATACATGGAGAATCAGATCACTGCATCTGGCAGTTCATCTGAACAAACAGGGCCTCCTTCAGGACAAAATTTGTATGATAAACTGGGAGGCTTGTTCTTCATTGAAAATGAAGTCAATCACCTTTTTGAGACTCCTCCCAATTTCTTCAAATACACAGAGGCTGATGAGACTTTAATAAAAATCAGGAGACATCAGATGCCCAAGGAAGATTGGTGGCAATCCATGATCAGAATTCTGCGACGTTAGCTTTAGTCATTCGGTCACTAAGAGCCCAGATCAAATGCAGTTATGAGGCCACATGCTTTTAAAAAACAGATAATATGAGTAAGAGCTCAGGTGACTTAGATCAGAAATCAGCTGTTAAGGATAACATGGAAACGAAGATGGATATTTTCCTCATCCCTCAAGATGACTCTGCTCAAGACACTCCACCTGCTGATGAGGTGGAATTCAGCATGCAGACAAAGGCTTGTTCCCATAATGGAATTCATGGTTGGTATAGTTTTCGTATGGAAGGATCAAGACTAAATGAAATGTTTGAGAAGGATGGAAGATACAGGACAGCATGAGGATAAAGAAAGCATTTAAGGTAATTAAAGGCAAAATCCAGCAGATAGATCATGACAGCTCGCCAAGAGGACACACAGCTGCACAAACAGGCCACTCAGCAGTTAATTCAAAGCACTCAGCCGACTTCAACCAACTCCATAAAGTTCCAGATGTCAAAATTACTTTGACAGCAGTTAATAGCTTTTATAGCTCATTAAAGATTGTAATAACTTCTCATCTACTCTCTCTGTCCAAATGTAAGAGATATTTTCTCCACTCAGATGACTCATACCTGAGATATTTTGTAACAAACTTCTATATATTCCCCCTCATTTTGATTAGGGAAGGTTGGACTCCGGATGTAAGAAATCTTTTTCTTCTCTGATATACTGATATTGTAAGCTCTCAGACAGTTTAATATCAAAGGCAGTGGGATTTCTCCAAAGCTGTTTGTCTCTTGTTCTCATGGTGGTGTGTGGCTCAAAGTGACAGGATTCCTGTGCATTAGATGGTTCAAATAAGTTTTCCTCATGACTCTTTATTTCGCCTGTGTTTCCTGTTTTTCCATGTGTATCTCATGTTTTCTATATACCAGTGAAGCTAGATAGTAAGGAAAAAGAATAGTCTCAGGACTTGGTCATTAACCACCCTGAGCTCAATCTGAACTATCTTATATATTTTCTTCTGATAAAGTATTTAAAGCGTAATTCTTAACTGCTACCTTTAATACTATTTCATCACTGTGCATCGTTGTTGTAGGAATTCAAGTAATTGCTCCTAGATAACAAGCCTCTTTCACAATACACAGCTCAAGTAAAGAAATCTTAACTGCTCTTTACTGGTTGTCTTCACCTCACTCTCACTATTTACAGTTTGTTTCATGGAATGCACACAGGCCCTGTAGCTTTTCCCCTCACCTAAACTGAGATTTCAAGAGGAAACAGTCCTAGACCCCATTGCCCAATGGATTAATCTTACCTGCTGATATACTTTAAAGAAATCAGAAGCATCCTCCCAACCAAACACAAAAATAACCATAACATTCACTCCATTACTAGCCTAAAACCTTCACTGAAAGCAGTGACAAAACCTTATAGAGAGAGCCCTCTCTGACTGCAGTAAGGCTAGAAGCTGTAGCCCAAAGATTGGTTAGTGGTTACCCCGGCCGTATTCTCTTAGGAGTCAAAGAGAACAACCTGGGTGTTAACAAGCCTCTTCGTGAGTTAAGCAATGTCGAAAAACCAAGTCCGCCCCACGGCGATAAAGAGTATCTCCAATAATTTTAAACTATTGGGACTGGAACCGAATTTTTCGACGCTCCGACTTTAAAATTTCAGGCCAAAAAGATTGGGTCTGGAGATAGACGATTATATCTCCATACCATGGATCTAAAGTTCTGATGAGAAACAAATATTCGTCTGCAATGGACTCTTCTGCCACAGTCTCTGTGTCAGCACGCGGGAAATCACACATTAACTCCACGAAAACTAAGGATTTCTTAGACTTGGATTTCTCGAACTCCAAATCGAACTCTTGCAGGATAACGATCCATTTAGAGTACTTTCCCCCTAGCAATTGTTTAGTCAAAATATAA
>APFE030371122.1:0-18379 GCA_000404065.3 Pinus taeda | reverse complement strand
ATGAAACTGGAATCCAAGCAAAGTTCTCTATGGTTCAAGCCTGTTGTAAAAAATGAACCCATACCCATTTTACATCTTGTGAATGCTGTTTTATCCGCTAATTTCTGTTAAATGAGCCCTTGGTTGTTCATCCCATCGCCACCATCTCTTTGGCTGATCAATGCTTTCACTTGGTTGTTTTACCTTTCCTGAGGGACCGCAGTTATGAAGTGGTTTTGTTAGCCGCCTCTTGACCATTTTACATGTTTTGAGCAGTTCCACCATTGCCGGAACCAGTTGCTACCCTTTATACCACTCGTTCCTCTAGGACAAGTCACCTTTAAGCTCTTTTCTGACTCGTAAAATATGAAAAGATTGCTAAGTATTTTTTCCCTTTTTAACTCATTAAAGAGAATAAAAATGGAGGTCTTCTTTCAGCTCTTTTCTGGCCGTTTAAACGTGAAAAGAACGCCAAGTTATTCCTCTCGGGTCGTTAAATGTAAATGAGAGGCGGTCGTCTTTAAACTCTTTTCCGACCGTGTAAAGATGAAAAGATCGTCGGACCCTTGTCGTTTCAGGTTCGTTAACGATTACGAAACGATGTGGTTTTGGTCGC
The DNA here is from genome assembly GCA_000404065.3 of Pinus taeda. Classification (NCBI taxonomy): domain Eukaryota; kingdom Viridiplantae; phylum Streptophyta; class Pinopsida; order Pinales; family Pinaceae; genus Pinus; species Pinus taeda. The sequence continues at coordinate 17,784 of APFE030371122.1, read as the reverse complement.
TTTTTTACTTTTTCAGGTCGAAGTCACTAATCATGAAAAGTACTCCTCGATCGTAATGATTGGGCGATTCTTTCCAGCATTGTTTTATACTTTTTCAGGCTCGAGAGACACAACTTTACGAAAAAGGACACCCCTGGAGTTTACTTTTCCTGCTGTCTTTTCAAACTCTCTAAACATGAAAAGATGCCGAGTTCTTCCTTTGTCAGACTCGTTAAAATTTAATGACATTGGATTCCGTCGAAATGATGCCTTTCAAGCATATGCTATCCCCGTCAAGCTTTCCATCCAAAAATAATCGGGGTACTCGCCAGAAATGGTGGGGAAAAAGGAACCATAATTATTGTCGCGTCGGCAGTATGTCGCTCTTGAACATGGCACTTGTCTGCATTCGTGTCTGGGTGGGGACATCTCATCTTGTTTTTACACTTGCCTCCATGGGTTTGGTTTATCCTGTTTGACCTCTCATCTGCTCATTGCCTTGTCACCGTGACCCCTGATCATTTGATGTCAAATACTGTCAAGTCCATTGTCGTGCCGCCGATATGTTCAAGAGAAGTTGACCTCTGCAGAATACTCAACCTCCCTATGATAACTCACACAAAACATCTTATCCTTCTCTATCTCGTGTCGATGATGTGGGAACCATTATGGCCCACCTTTGATCAAGGTCACTTCCTATCGACTCCAGCTCATTATCCAGGAAGTTTACTTAGAGACTCCCTTCAAGTGCCTTGGATCTTGCATGCATCAATGGCAGGTTCTTCGTGTTCAACGTGAGGTTTTCATCATTGGCCTCTGATCGAATGATTCTACGGGTGTTCGACACCGACTCACTAATTCGCACGTCGTAGATTGTACCTATAGTACCTTGAGGACCATTGTCATTATTGGTGGTACCTCTCGCATCTGTTAACAGTTTTCATCATTGATTGGTAATCAGACGATGTTCTTGCATGTTCGACTTTGACTCCCATATTCGCATGCTTGAACTTGTACTTTGTTCGAGTTGAGATGGAGCACAAGACCCTGGATTTTGTTTGTTGAGATCCAGGTTGCGATGTTGTGGATTATTATGATCATTACATGACTCATTCACTGGATGGTTGCGACCATGCCTGAGTCTATTTATTGATCCTTACTGGATGGTTGTGCCCATACCTTGGATCTAGTTTTTATGTACTCTGCTATGGATGGCTGCGCCCATACCACATACATCATGTACTTGAGATATCAGTTGTACTTCTTCATGTAGGTTCTCTGGTGGCAGTGTTTTCAGTTGGCCATGTTCTTGTAAAGAATTTCACCCCTCTCTCTCTCGGGCCTCATGCTTTAGGGGGCATCTGTTACACAGTAATTTGTCACCATTTGTCACCGTCCCTGTTACCCCTTCTCCCGCACATTAGAGGACTTATTCCAGGACCTATGAGAAGTGCATAACTTGAAAACACCTGCATTGTATGCCCTTGCGTATGTACTTCATATGCCTTGAAGACACCTTCTGCAAAATACCCATGAATGTAGCCCTTTTTCCATTGGCGTTGTTCCACAGTGTATCACTCGCGCCAATGGGGGAAATCCTCTAAAGAGGGTGTGCCAGTTGGTGCTCTGTCTCAGAGTTGCACTCGCGCCAGCCCAGTTGGGTAAAGTTTTGAACAAACAAACTTTAGAAGGTTCTTCCTAACCTATTCATGAAAGTATTCCAGCTTGAGTTAGTTCCATTGGGCTTCGAATCTCCATAGAAGGGAAGTAGTTCTCCACCTCTCTTGGAAGCTTCCTAATGATAAGGCTAATCCCATGAAACTTGTGGATGATCCTATCTCCTTCTCCTTTCTCTATATAAGCTTGTCTTTTTGCCTTTGACAAGCTAGTTAGTAATTCTACTCTTCAAACTCCAAATTCTAGGTCCCAAAGTTTGAGAATTTCTAAGCTCATGCTACAAGAGGCCTTTTTCACCCCATAAGGCTAAATATTTTATGAGGAGATCCTTGCCCAAGTAACCAAGGAGAGAGAGGCTTGTTCCCCATCCCTAACAAGCTTTGCAAGGCATGTGTTGCTGATCACCCAGCCAAAGGAGGATTTGACATCAGAACTTGGTTGTATTCTTATTTGTTTATCAATAATAATAGACGACTATCATTATGGTTCCACTCTTATTGTTTTTATCATGATGTTTGAGTTATACCCTTTCTAACTGGTATATAGTTGCATTTCTTGGATTTTATGCTTGTATTTGTGTTGTTCTTTGCATGTGTAGGTGTCCGTTCACGAGGATCGTGAGGATTGTGACTAGCCGGAGCGAAAGAACGGGAGCGAAGACTCTTCTACAAATACTAGTGTTGGATTCGAGGTAGGTCCTCATCATCGGTCTTTAATTTGCAATTAGGAACATGCGTGCTAGCATTGTTTGATTGTTGCTAGACCTCAGTTAGGCTAGTGGGACCACCTCTGTCCGCAGAGGGGATTTACTTCCACAACATTAATGTAGAATGAAGAGTATCACCCAATATAGTTCGATCCTGTGCCACTCCTCCAACTTCAGTCCAACCCTCGCCACATCAAAAGAACATTACTCTAGTATCATAACATTGCTTAACATGAATTCAATTCTCAAACCAACAGAATTTCCTTACAAACTTCAGATTATAGCCCCTTGATCACTATGATGAGTGTTCAATTTATAGGAAATGGAGGTGGTTTTTTCATAAATGAGGGTATTGAATGGCCTTCCAAACTTGGAGTTAGTTTCCATGTAGCAAGGGATGAGAGGATAGGAGGTTAATGGATCCTTAGTGTATCCAATTTCAAGCTCATAGGAAGGGATAAAAGATGGGAACCTTCTAGAATCATCTAGAATGAAGGAATATTCCTAGAACCCTATGCAAATTTCACTCAATCTCGCCGAACATAGGCTAAAGAGGTCCTAAGTTCACTGCAGTGCAGGCCACAATGGGCCTGCCTACTCTACAGCGCACTGTCTCAAGGCTTGGGTTGCACTAGTGTCCCAAGGAGGCATTTCAGGAAGGCTTCAGGCCTGTAAACTTTCATAGAAAGAAGCATTCAATGAGTTGACTTCCTTAGGGCAAGTAACAACTAAATTAGGGTTTGATGAGCCCTAATAGTACTAATCTGAACATCGGTAGTGATATGCCCAAATAGACCTGTAACAGTGCAGCACTCAACTTGCGTGTCAAATTTGGTCCCAGTGAAAAAGAAGTTTGGGGAAATCCACTTATGTGTCGATTTTTGAAATATCAATTGGCCTCGAAGAAGGAAAACTACCCCATGTCATCTGTGGAATAAACACTACAAATAGTATCAAGTTCAAAAATGTTTTCTTTGCTAGAAATTTATTTAGGATACCACTGGGTTCTAGTTTTGGATCTTGACATACTTAAGACCACATGTCACACAAATCAATGCTTATGCAACATTTCAACGTGCAATGGAAATCACTTTCTGCGGACTAATGGGATGGATCATAGTGGTCTATCTTGACGATGTAATGGTATTTTCTAAATAGAGGTAAGACCACATACGCCACTTAAAGAAAACTTTTGATTAATGTCGCAAGTACATGATATCCTTAAATCCCAAGAAAAGTATCTTAGCAATTTCTAAGGGTAATCTCCTGAGCCACATTATTTCCAAGAGTGGTATTAAGATAGACCCATACGGGGTCAAAGAAATCATGCAGATTCCCTTCCCAGTGAACAAAAAGGCTATGTAGTCCTTCTTGGGGAAAATCATTTTCCTCCAAAAGTTGATATCCGATTACGCCCAAATTGTTAAGATAATATAGAAAATCGTGAGGAAGGATGACATTTACAAATGGGATAAAAGGGAAAAGGATGTGTTTTCCCATATTAAATAGGCTATCATAGAAGCACCTACATTTTATAGCCCAAACTTCAACAAATAATTTTTTCTCTACACCTTTGCTTCTGACACTTCTCTCACCATAGGATGATCTGAAAAATGAGCGACCTATCTCTTTCATGAGCATCAGTCTGCAAAGACCAGAAATTAACTAGCCCATCTTCGATAAACAATATTATGTGGTATACAAGGTGGTAAATAACTTTAAACTCTATCTATTTAAGAATCATTGCATTACCTTTGTTCTACACCCGACATTCAAATCATTTCTCGTTCAACAAGAGTTGGGTGAAAGGAGAGAAAACTGGATCATTGGGTTGCAAGAATATGATCTAGATATCAATCCAGTTCACACAATCAAGGGCCATGGTATTTGTCAACTAGCGGTAGAAGTAATGTACGAAAAAGAAGAAGAAGGCCTTTCAAGATGGGAGAAAGAAATTGAGTTGTACAATGTTGAGTGATCCTTCCCCACTATGAGAATAAACTCTTGGTACGCTAATGTGCGCCAATACATTCAGAACGACATCATGCCCTCCTACCTTTCCCCATGTCATAAGAGGGAAATTATAATTAAGGAATTATCCTATCAGTTGGTACATGGGTGCTTTTCAGGAAGCACCAATACGAAGTACTGCTCAGGTGTTTGAAAGAACATGATTCAGAAAAGGTATTGTGTGATCTCCATGATGGACTAGCCGGGGGTTACTTTGTGGGCAACACGATAGCGCATATGGTCATGCTGGTTGACTTTTATTGGCATACATTATTAAGAGGTGCTCATGCTTATTCCCACAAGTGTCCAGTCTTTCATAGGTGTGCTAGCATAAATAAGAAGTTAGCCACCCCATTGCAATCCATTGCAGTGGAAGAACATTTCAATAGTGGGGCTTGGATATTATTGGAGAAATATTTTTGCATTCATCAAAGCAGCACTGCTACATCCTTACTGCCACACATTACTTCATGCGGTGGACAGAAGTAGTTTTGCCAAAATAGGTGAGTGATCCAAAATTCATTATCTTTCTGCAGCAAAACATGATTTCCAGGTTTGGTAGTCCTACTTCACTTATTTTCGTCAATGCAACATACTTCTCATCATTAATACTGTACAATTTTACATTGGAAAATGGTATTATATTGAAACATTCAGCTAATTATTATCTGCAAGGGAATGGCCTTCCTGAATGCATGAAAAACAACCTAAACCACATTATCAAAAAGACCATTTCTCTGAGCAGAAAAAATGACACTTCACTTTGGTAATTTCCTTATGGGTTGACCGAGTCACACCGAAGACTTTACTAAACACCTCCCGTTACTTCCTAGCATATGAAAATAATACATCCTCTTGCCCAACATCTATTTGCCTATCCTCCATCTCTCACAAGAATCCAAAGGCAAGTTGTGTCTGTTAGTGCAGCATGGTATGGACACCCTTCGCAAGCTACAGGAAGAAAGGTTGAAAGAAAAAGTAAAAATTTCACTTCAACAAAGTCATATCAAGAGGTGGTTGGATAAGAAATTTACATGGAAGAATAACTTTAGTGTGGATGACTTATTCTTGAAGTGGGATAAAGCCCATGAGAACAAAGGAAAACACACTAAGTTTCAGTCCCCATGGATTCGTCCATTCAGAGTGCACGAAAGTCTTGGCTAGAACACTTATTGTCTTCAATCACTTGATGGTAAGATTGAATCTCTCGTTGTCAATGTCCAAGACTTAAAGCATTACTTCCAATGAATATTTGGGGTTGTTCCGTACATTATGTACATAGTCTTTTCTTTCTTGTTTTCTTGAGTTTCATTTTGTTTTCATCATGTGAATAAGTGTTGTGAATGTACATGTTGTGGCTTCTAACTATGTGTGTGGCCAAACTCTAAAGAGTCTTGTGACACTTCAACATTTGGCTAACATTCTATCCATCTTCCTTGTGTTGGTTATATTTTGTCCGATGAAGTTTTGAAGGAAAATACAATCCGTCCGTAAGGAGAGTTTTGGTCCAACCATGAGCCCATGTCTTCCGAAAACCTCATGCCTACACTAAGTGTTTATGTTTCAGTGTCTTCATGCTTATCCAACTAGTAGAAGCAAAGAAGGGGAAAAATCTAAACAAGAAAACCTAAATCAGATGTCTCTATATGATTCTCTAAAGTAATAACCCCTCCTGCTCTCAATAAGTCGGGATCCCTCTTTTGTCCCAAAATAAATAAGTTCTTATTCATAGTCCTCTTTAAAATAAATAAGTAAAGGTGAAGCAAACAACTCTGTCAGGGTCCTATCTAGGCTCACTGGCAGTGGAGAATGTTTGTGTTCCTGCGTGACTCCATCAAGGTACTGTCCAGGTTTGTTGGTAGCGGAGCAACATCAGAGATGAAAAATTATATTATGGAAATATTAAGCTCACAAGATGCACTACCCTTCCCAAATCGAAACATTTTGATATCGTTGAATCTTATGTTGTGTTCAACTGAGAAGGCATAATGGGGAACATGTTTATTTGTGGGGTAAGTGGGAATATCAAAGTAATCTGTATGATGAATCAATACTCCCTGAAGAACTGAAGCCCTACATAGAATAAGTTAATCGAGATAGAGAAGTTGGAATTCAACTAGTGTGTCACCAAGTGTTGCAGCTGCTACAACACCCTCTAAAATTTTGGCTTACACTCAATTCGGGAGCATTCCTTGGTCTTGTACATTGTTGTCACAAACATCAAATGTTTTTCATGAGCTTTCTTGAAGTATTTCTTCCCTTTTGCATTCTGGGTAAACTATCATCTTTTGGCATGTTTGGTTGTCGCGCAATGTTTACAAGCTTATTATGATGGTTTTAAGGGTTTTTTTGTATGTATATGAATTTTCCTAACTATGTAAACATCTATTGCACTCATTCACAAAGTTATAAGCATTGTCGCAGAAGTGTCTTCATGGTCATCCCAAAGTTTATCTTAAGTGTCGCACTTTTCATAACTTATCATAAAGCTATCACACAGAGGGAAATGCTTTGCTCATGTGTTTGGATGATATATGTTTCATGTCATCAAAATGTTCGAAGTGTGTGATTAGATTCAAAGTTCTTCACCGATCTCACTGATCTCACACTTAGCCATTTTCAGAAAAACTTCTCAACTGAGCAACTTGTAGGTTTTCACCCCGTACAAAAATTACCTGCATTCAAATTCTCAAAAATAGAAAATAAACAATGGCGAGAGCATAAAACATAAAGCAAATATACACAGATATTTTCCCCTGGATCCAAAAATTGGGACTACTAGATTGATTTTGCATTATATTCATTTCAATGTTACAATGCATATATATACATGTTGAAGCATCCATAAAAATTGGATTAGAACATAACAATAGTTCCCTTGACTGGATCTACAAAATACCATGGAAGAAAACCATCGTACCCCAAACCATGTGCAAAAGCCACACACAAAACCATAGGTAGGTACGCCCACCTAATATAGGGTCCAAAACAATTTTCCTTGGGGTGCTTCCCTAGACCTCATAGAGGGGGGCTAATGCCCCCTCAAACCCCCTGATAGGGGAGGTTTCCACCCCCCCTTTTGCACCCAATGCAACGAACATGTAGCATTGTCGTCCCCCCACGTGTGGGGCTATTTGTGAAAATAATATAACACACAACCAACATTCTCCCACTTGTTGTTTTATTTCTACGCAGGGTCACATGAGAGCTTAGTCATTGGTCTAACCCTACAATGCCTATTTTTTCTCTACACCAGGAAAACTTATCAGTGCTCACAAACTTTGTCAATGCATCTGAAGAATTCTTCAAAGTACACCTTTACTAGCAACGTCTTTTTTTCCTTAACCATATCCCTCACAAAGTGATACTGAACATCAATTTTCTTTGTCTTTAAATGCTAAGCAGGGTTATTTGCCAAGAAAATTTCACTTTTGCTATCATAGTCTATCATTATAACTCGTTGTACCAACCCCATACTTGAACACAATATCTGCAACCAAATTGGTTCCTTTCTTGCATGAGTGGTTGCCATGTATTCTGCCTTTCTAGTTGAAAGTGCCACTATAGATTATCTCTTGGTCATCCAACTGACTGCACCTCCAAATAGGTTAAATACATACCCACTTGTAGATCTTCTTTGATCCAGATATCCAGCCTAGTTTGCATCAACAAATCCATGGATGTCCAAAACTCTATTGAATTATGGTCTTCCTTCGTAGCATAAACCATAATCACTAGTGCCACACAAATACCTGAAAACCCGCTTCACTGTTGTCCAATGATCCTTCCCTAGTTTTGACATAAACATACTCAATACTCCCACTGCATGTGCAATGTCTAGTCTAGTACATACCATTGTATACATTAGACTACCAACTACACTTGCGTATGGAACATGAGACATGTCCTCTTCCTCTTCTTATGTCTTGGGACACTATTCAACAGATAAATTTACACCGACGGGAATAGGAACTTTCACCGATTTACTATCCTACATATTAAACCTCTATAATTTGTATCGACATACTTCCTCTAGTTTAACCAGAGCTTCCTCTTTGCCTGATCTCATTTAATTTCCATGCCCAAATTATAGTTTGCAGCACCCATATCTTTCATGTCGAATTTGGAGGCTAATTGGGTCTTCAATTCCTAGATAATTTCTTTTTTATTTCCAATCAACAACATATCATCCACATATAAGACCAAATAAATAACATGGTCACCAATTAATTTAAAATACACACAGTGATTTTCTTTGCTTCTGGTGAAGCCAAGTCCCCATATATATGTATCAAATTTCTACCAACAAATCCTTGGTGACTATTTTAACACATACAAAGACTATTTTAACCTGACTACTAGTCCTTTCTTACCCTTCACCACAAAGCCTTCAGGTTGGTTCATGTAGATCTCATCTTCCAAATCTTCGTGAAGAAATGTTGTCTTCACATCCATTTGTTCTACCTCAAAATCAAAAGCAGCAGAAAAGATAAAAGAAATCTAATAGAAGCTACCTTGGCAATAAGAGAAAAAATATCACCAAAATCGATTCCTGGAACCTTGGAATAACCTTTTGCTACCAACCAAGCTTTGTATTATTCCACCTTGCCTTTTGCATTCATCTTCTTCTTAAACACCCATTTTCTACTAATGGGTTTTCTTCTAGCCGACAACTACACTAGATCTGAAGCCTCATTTTTGTGCAAAGATTCGATTTCATCAACCATGGCCTCTTCCCAGATTTTTCCATCCTCTAAATCTACTACTTCCCTGATAGTTTTGGGATCATCATCAGTAATAGATAAACAAAAATTTGAACAGAAAGCATCTAGACTATACCTTTCTAGATGCCTTCTTTCTTGAACTAATCTTCTCATAGTTGGAGTTTGTGGCTCTTCATCTTCTGATTCCTCTTTTGCTGTATAGTCTGATTCCTCCTCCTTTAGCTGAAACCCTATCTTCTAAGGTTCCTTTGGTAGGAATTCATGTTTAATAACATCTTTCACCTCTCTAAACACAACATCGTGGTTGTACACAACCTTCCTTATTTCTAGGTTCCAAAGATTATAACCTTTTAAACCATCCTTATACCTAATAAAGATTCACCTTTCAGATTTACTATCCAACTTGGTTATTTTCTCCTTTGGAACATGTACATATACATCACATCCAGATACCCTCAAATGTGAAATAGAGGGTTTCTTACTAGTCCATACCTCTTGTCTAGTTTTATCCTCCAACGTTGATGAAGGTGACACGTTGACTAGGTAACATGAACTCTCCACTGCCTCTGCCCAGAATTCCTGTCCTAACCCGACACCACTGAGCATGCTTCTTGAATTTTCCATCAACATCCTGTTCATTCTTTTTGCAAATCCATTTTAGTGTGTATTGAGTAGTGTTTTGTCGTGCTATACCACACTTCTTACAGAACTCTTGAAATTCTTTCTTGCAAAAATCTCCACTGTTATCTATCCTCAACACCTCTATCATCTTATTTGTCTGGTTTTCCACCAGAGCCTTAAATTCTTTAAACCTGTCAAATACTTCAGATTTATTCCTGAGGAAATATATCCATGTATTCCTTGAGAAATCATCTATAAATGATACATAATACACATAATTACCAGGTGATAGAAATGACACAGGTCCAAACACATCATTTTGCACAAGCTCTAATATTTGTTTCACCCTCTCAGTAGCAAAGAGGAAACTCACTTGATTATGCTTCCCATATACAAAATTTTCACAGAAATCAAAATCTATAGAGCAATTAGACTTATATTCTATCATACCATTACCATGAATTATTCAAAGGCCCTTCTCTCCAATATTTCCAAGCTTTTGATGCCATAGCATGGTCTTTTCTCCAGAGACCACTAGATTTTTTGCTCCACTTTCAAGAACCACAGAACTATTGCACCCATGAATAATAGTGCTACCTTGAAGCTTGTACATAGTTCCAATTTGAACTCCTCACATCAATACCAGTGCTCCCCAAGCCGTCTTGCAGGTATCTTTCTCGAACATTGTTTTATACCTACATCATCTAGCTTGCTTACAGAAATCAAATTTTTGGCCAATGCAGGAATATGCAGAACACCCAAAAGTTTTATAATACTTCCACCTTGCAACTTCAACTTTACTTTTCTATGACCGATGATTCTACCCTTCCTACCATCCCCTAAGAAGACATCACCACCATCATATTTATCATACTCATAGAACCACTCCCTGTGAGGAGTGAAGTGATAGGATGAACCTAATTCAATCAACCATGCCTCATGATCTACATGTGTACTTGAAAGAAGAAGCCAAGTACACATCCCCACCTTCATCTGAGGTGGTTTTTGCCTCTATAGAAGGAGCATCATCATATCCCTTTCCTTTCTCGAGAGTTTTAGATCTACAGTCCTTTTTGAAGTGCCCTTCCTTTCGACATTTCTAGCACACCTTTACAGGTTTTCCTGGAGATTTAGATCTCCCTCAAGATTTAGATCTCGCACTTGAGAATTTAGTTTGTTTCTGTTCTAGGACCATCCTCATACAGGTAAGGCATCACCATTCTGGCCCTTCGTATTTTTTTGTCTCATCTCCTCCGACAACAAGGATGAGTCTACTTCATCAAAATGTAAGGCAATCACATTACTACATATTGCAACAACCAGACTATCCCACGAATCTGGTAGTGAACACAACAAACCGATGCACTTATCTTCATCCGAAATTTTTATATCAAAATATAACATTTGGCTTACCACAATATTAAAGGCGTTCAGATGCTTTATCACCGAGTCTCAATCCTTCATCCTCAGGTTATACAACTTTTTCCGTAGGAACATTTTACTCACCAGAGACTTAGATTGGTACAAAGTCCCTAACTTTTCCCACAAATCCTTCGCCGAAGCTTCCCATGATACATTCAACAATACTTAATCTGAGATACACAACCGTATTGTGAACTTTGCCTTATGATCCAACTTCTCCTAGTATTTAGTTGACATTGTAATTGGTTTAGTACCCGAATCTACCATGATCCACTCATATTTATCCACCATCAGACCCTCCATCTTGAGTTTCCACAACTCAAAAATCTCATCACTAAATTTCTCGATCTCTATCTTTCCACTACTTGTCATCTTCTTTCACCACAAGAATCGATCCCGCAGATTTCCCACTGAACAGGGTCTACCACAGGCTCGAGAAAAACCCTCAGCAACAAAGGTGTCCCCTTGAAGCCAAAAAACCTCTGATACCAAATGTAGGTTTTAACCTCGTATAAAAAATACCTGCATATGAATTCTAAAAAACAGAAAATAAAGAATGGAGAGAGCATAAAACATAAAACATAAAACATATATACACAATGATTTTCCCCTCAATCCCAAAACTGGGACTACCATATTGATTTTTCATTATATTCCTTTCAATGTTACAATACATATATATACATGCCAAAGCATCCATAAACCCCAATCCATTAACCCTGGATTAGAACATAACCATAGTTCTCTTGACTGGATCTACAAAATACCATGGGAAGAAAATCATCATTGTTGGCTACGTGGGGCCTAACCCAGGTTCAACAGTGAGTTTAGCCAAGAAAATCCTGGTACTACTGGCCCTTTCAGCAGCAGTCCATGGATCGCGGACTGAAGTCTCACCCGAAGTAGTATGGGAGGGTGTTGGAACTAGGTTTCCACACCCTAGGGATATCTTGATGAAGGTTCTGGAGGTTCATGATCCTAATATGGGCGATGCGCTCCTCCGTGCAGCTTTCTATTCTTTGCAACCTGTGCGCACCTTTGTGAATACAATATTATTCTGATTTGATCCTTACTATGCTATTATATTAGTGCTTAACTTAGTTTGTGTGGGCCCAATATTGTTATTACTTATTCAACTTTCAAATAAGTGCACGTGCTTGAAAATAATATAAATGCATAAAGATAACCAGAACACAGAAATACATATCTACAAACAGATGCACAATATTCTGAATCAATCTTATCTTTATTAATACTCAAGTTCAGTTATAGACCCGACTCCACCTTGCGCACTCAGCTGCAAGGGTCTGTGCACTCAGTTTCGGTCTCTACTAGGCCTTTGCGTATTTAGCTGTAGAGCCTCTACCTACCACTACGACCCAATACACTTCAGATCCACTTCTATCTTCTAACCATGCCTTTGCATCTATCTATTCATTTTTCAAAACTTAGAACTCTCTTTTCACTTAGAGCCTCGCTCTATTTTTACAATCCCATGGTCCACAAACCATGGGTAGGTCGACTCAACTTTACATTATTTTAGGGTGGACAACCCTAGACTGTCGCACTTCGCGCCCATACTTCGCGGAGTCTTTACATTACATTGATCAAAACTTGAGCTTTAAGCCCCAAAAACATGCTATGGGGGGATCCGTTGCCCAACAGGCCCCCAACGCAATCATCGTGACTCGTCCCGAGTCACTCTGCTGGTGCGGCCATCTTGGTGCGAAGTCCATGTAGCAGGTCTCCCGCAGCTTTGGTGTTCGCAGCACACTATTCCGCTGCCTGTTGTACTTGTTGCACACGTATCTCTAAACTTTCGTGAGCAAGGTCACATTCTTGTCCAACCGCATACAGTTCCTGCATCTGTGCCAGCTTCCCTTCAATGGTAGTTGTAATTGTGAATGCTTCATCCATCCATGGTTGGATGTGTGCTTTAAGCAGGGCTTCCTTTTGGTGTGCGAAATCTAATTGGTCCTTCAGTGCCCTTGCCTGTTGTAGTCTGGCGAGTCGTTGAGTAAGGGCAACCATCTGCACAATGCCTCGGACACTGTCATACTCCTGCTGTAACTCGCATGCCTCTGTTTTTAGGTGTTGTAGGTTCAGTTTTTCCTGCAGGTGCATAAGTATGGTTATTGCTTGCTCCAACATCCTGGTGCACCCCTGTGTCGCCTAGCCAATTTGTTCCAACCCCATCTGGATAGCCTCTTTGACTTCTGGGGGTGTGGAAGGCTGCGCCTTTAATTGCAGCTCAACTATTTTCATGTTCAACTCCAACTAAACCTTTGCCATTTCCCCTCAGGCCTTGCGGACTCCGGCCACTAATCTATGGACCCCCTCTTCTACTGGTAGCTCTGTCGGCACGGCCAACTCTGGAACATTCTTGCAGGCATCTTATACAGCCTATTCTAGCCCGCGAGTCTGTGCAACCAACTCATCTCACTGAACGCTGAGCTGGTCCATGTTGATTTTCTATTCATGCAGGACTTGGATCGCTCGACCTTCCCAGGTGCGGAGCTCTGTGATGATCCCATCCTGCAATTGGTACAAAATTTCACGTGGCAGCGCAGCTAAGTTCAAGACGACAACTTTCATGCTGCTCATCGTAGCTCGATCATTCTTGGTTGCTGCTGATAGGCACCTTTGGATAATACGAAGGTGTTACCCATACGGGCCCGCAACGTTTGCTCGGCCTAAGCAGTTCCTACTGTGACATATTGGGCCATTGTGCCTATTTGGGGGTGTTGTAACTGTAAACTGTGTAGCTGCGTGTTGCGTGCCCCCAACACAGTGTTCTGCTCCATCAACAATCCCTGGAGTGCGAACTCTGTGACTTCACAAATCATTTTGATGATATCCAATAGATCACCTTCTGTGAGCATGATCGGGTCGATGGACGCCTTCGTGGATTTTCCTTTCTTTCGGGGAGCTATTTTCTCAGGGTCGCGCGACCGCTTTGGTTGGGTCGATGCAGAACTGGGGTTTGCGTGTTCCTCTCTCTTGTCCCCTTCCCTGGTCTATTGCCCCATGGACATCTCTTGGCCCTCCTCGAGCTCTCTGGTTGGTGCGGTTGTGGTCTCTACTATCTGCGCTGCTACTGCTGCATTAGCCGCCTTCTGCCATGTGGCTGCTTCTTGTTCCTAGTGCCTCCTCTCAGCCAACTTTGCGATGCGCAGCTTGGTGTCCTTCTTTCGTTGCTACGCTATGACCTTCTCCATTTCTACCAAGTTCGGGGTGCGCCACTCCGGAGGCCATGACTCCATTACTGCGAAGATCACATCATCCATTGCGATGAAAGGAAGCTTCACCCATTTTCGTGCTGGATCCTTGCACGCTCGGATATACAGGTTATGCATATTTGCCTTGAATTCTACTACACTTTGCAAGCTGTTATGAACTGTAGGGGACAAGTGCAGCCTGCAGTTGATTCATGTTTGGATGCTGGCCTCCACGAACACCCAGAACACCTTTATCTCGTGAATCCTATTCGCTTCTTTTGTAGCCTAGAGCAAGGTGTACCTCGCGGCTTCGAGCAGGTCACCCTTAGTAGTGGGAAACTAGCTGTCCTCCGACAGCTCCCCGGTAACTAACAGGATGGATAAGAGCAACTACGCATAGTGGAAAGCCTTACCCTTCTCCTGGGCTTCCCTGCAGTTCGTCAAGAACTCGTCGCAGAGGAACTGCGCCCAGTTGAACTGGACCCCCTTTGCCTATTGCTTTGCCAATGCAATCACAGACACTGGTACTTTATTGGCGTGACATTTCCTCATTAACTTTCCAGCTAGCATCTGGGTGGCTATGTGCACCCCTTGGCCTTTAATGCTTTCTATTGCGTATCCCCACTTTCTCTTTTCTAGTTTATACTTGGCCTTCATAGCTTCTACGAGGGCCAAGTTGCTGCTTTTTCTTGCGATGGCCATAGGGTCGTTTCCTTTGACTAGTAGTCGAGAAATTCAGTGAATTAGATCGGATGTGATGGGAATTGGCTCCTCCAGCCAGAGATACCCATCATGCACCAGGCACAACAGTTGCCTGATGACAAAAATGGTGATTGGCGCATGGTGGTAGTGGGGTATCCATCGCAGATGGAGTAACCCATCCCTCTCTACACTATGCAACCATTTTTGCTTCATTAAATTCTCCGGGACCAACTCTGGGAACTTCTCACTATCTGCGAGGTCCCAATCTTCAAACTTCATAGTAGGTACTCGTCCCAACAATGGACCTTCAAACCTTATATCATTGGGGAGGAGTAGGGTTTAGAGTGCACTCTTCATGGCCTCCAGGTCCTTTGGTACCTTGGCTTTTCCCTTCCATGGGGGGATGTAAGGAGGTAACTTTATCACGGAAGGCATTTGGGAGAAATCCTCTGCCTCATCGTCTTGCACCTCAATTTGGGCGATCAGGGCTTGCAAGTCTTCTTCCTCCTCCTCTGTTTCAATGGTGATGGCTTTTCCCTTCTCTGCCATTAACAATTTTCCAAATCATGGGTTTCTTGGGGATACCCGGACTGGCCCCATCGGTTACTTATCTTTTTGTGGTCGCGACATGTGTGGTGATTTACTTCTGGCACAACTATCACCTCTCTAGGTTCCTCGTGGGCCATACGGGGCTCCGCGGTAACTTCGTGAATTGCACTCTTGTTCTAATAGTTTTCATTGTGTCTACACTTGAGGACGGTAAGAGTACGTGGCACTCAATGCTCTGTACTTGCTCAATTCTCAAACAACCAAGTGTTGCCTTGTGGCTAGCCCTGGCGGTTTTATAGCAGCTTTTGAATTTGAATTTGACCCTCCCCCCACTTCTGAGTCATTAATGCCTTCTTGGCAGCAGATCGTCCCAAATCTAGCTCTTAATTCGTGTCTTAATTGCCCGCTACCCGATCCTTTTTTCCTTGAATTGGACCTCTTGTCATGAATAGTGACACCAACGGTCACCTTCCAGCCTACCCGCGCAGCAGTGTAGCCCCCTATGTGCGTCTGCGACCCCTGTGACATACCGATCCTACACGCAATCTCCGTATCGCGCAGCTCCCAACATACTCGTTTATAGTCCTGCTCTCTCTTTCAATTGCTGGGAGTGCTGAGACTGTGCTCTCCACATATAGTCAGGTGGTCACATCACTGGTGTGAGGCTTCAAGTCACCTTCCAACCTAGTCCGCACGCCCTCCTTAGTTACCCTCGTGCCAGTCAGCGCCTCGTGTTCTTCCTTGTATGGTGTGCTCCCCTGTTTACTTTGTCTAGTAAGGTGCGGTCGCAGCCATGGTAGCAAGGCCACAAATTCTTATAATGCAGTAGTATGGCTAGCTATACCTTGTGGCACCGTGCTTAGTTTCTTGGCACAACATGCTTGCATGACTCCGGTTTCTAGTTTGTTGATATCTTCGTCCAATATCATGTTTTTCTTTCTCAGCCATACCCAATATTCTTCGAGTTCGTGAAGTTCAAGGTTCCCTCACCAAATGGCTTCTTGAATATGCGTATGTTCATCCTCGCATGGCTTCATAATCCCTTCGTTCTAGTCCTCGCGTGATGTCCCAATTATGGGAGTTATTGCGTGAGGATTCTTTTCCAAAACTATGGCCCTGACTTTGCTCGTCTTCTTCAGAATCATTTCCACGCTTAGGTTCTTGTGCATGGCCCTATAGGCCCATCAGACTGTTGGTACGCGTAGGTCCCAATCAGTTTGTCCTGCTTAGTAAACCCTATTTAGGATTCTGCATACCTTCTTGAATGCTTCTACGTGGAACCTCTATGGGGCGCGTCGCTTTTCCTGTTGCTGCGTCCTGTTCCAATTTCTGATTCTTAGTTTGGGGCATGTTTGTGTGGATTGCACAACACACATCGGTACCCATCGATGCAGGTGGGCATGCAAGTTGCTCCATCCTGGCTGCCCGACTCTTGGTCGAAGCTGGGGTCTTCTAAACTGCAGGAACATCTGATGAGCCCCGGAAATGGGTAGTTATATGGGCTCATTTAGCCTCCTTATTCGACTTAATCCACCATTATCATTAGTTTATTGCATGTTTTTTATTATATTTATGCCAATAGAGTGAATTGGATTAGTCATTATGCCAAAAAGTCTAATGTGTGCTTTATGCAGATTTTTGGTCAATTTTGAGACACAATCAAAGGTTTAATGAGCATTTGGTAGCCAAATTCATGGAAGAACAAGGGAGAGGATTTGTAGGAGGGTGTCCCCTTCATTTATGAGCCCTTACCTTGAATTCTCCACCAGCAGCTCGGAGTTCAAGGGCCACCGCATCGATGCTAACAAGGGCAGCCAAGCAGGGCTAGTAAAGTTGCTGTTAACTGCAAGTTTTGGCAGCCGAGTTCCTAAAGTTTAGGAGGACTGTTAGGGTCCTCAATTTGTATAAATAAGAAGGCTTAGGGCTTCAGTTTGGTTAGTTATATTGTAGTTATATTTTAGTCAGTAGGTTAGCCATTTGATAGTCTATTTTCACACTTTAGTGCAACACATTTTCGAGTTTTTCTTGTAGACAGTTTTTGGGATGTAACTATTATTAATTTTTTATCAATAAAGATGAATCCAGCTTTGCACCAGATCTGATCTTTCTTAGGAGGTTGTAGCTCTTGGGGTTGGGCCCAACCCAAGTGCCAGTACCTCCTTTGTGTACTTTTATG
>APFE030371115.1:0-31263 GCA_000404065.3 Pinus taeda | reverse complement strand
CCTCTAAATTGATGCCACCTTGAAGATAGATTGATGTAATGGTCATACCAGCTATAGGAAATGGAATAAATGGTAAAAATAACCAAATAGGTCTTGAAAGCAACTCAA
The DNA here is from genome assembly GCA_000404065.3 of Pinus taeda. Classification (NCBI taxonomy): domain Eukaryota; kingdom Viridiplantae; phylum Streptophyta; class Pinopsida; order Pinales; family Pinaceae; genus Pinus; species Pinus taeda. The sequence goes on along the minus strand of APFE030371115.1, from coordinate 31,155 downwards.
GATAGGTATACAAGCTAGGCTGACTTAAAAATAACACATAAGGAGTTTCAAGTGGGTGAACATGTTTATGTTAAAATGAGACCCACGAAAAGTTCTTTGAACATTGAAATTTTCTCTAAATTGGCCCAATGATTTTGTGGGCTATTTGATATTTTGGCCAAAGTAGGGATGTAGCATACCAATTAGCACTACCAACTCATATTAAAATACATAATGTGTTTTATACGTATCTAAAAATATATACATGACCCTACTCATATAACTGATTTACATGTTTTATAGGTCGAACTAGAAGGATAATTCTAGTTTGAATTGCTACAAGTTTTAAATCGGAGAGCAATTATACTCTAGAATTGAGCCATTTCCCAGGTTAAAATGCAATGGAAGCACTTTGGGCATGAGGAGGCCACCCGGGAAATCGAAAATGAAATGAGAAAGTTTTTATCAATGGTGTTTCAATGAACAATGATACCTAGAAAACACACAGGACAATGTCACTTTTAATGGGAGGGAAATGTAATACCTATGGAAAAACTTACTATGTTATTTCTATTTATTGGTTGGGAAAAATTAAAAGACGTGATGAAAAAAATATTTGTACTTTCAATAATGAAATTATAAACTGTGTTGCTATGTCAATCCTATCATAAATATGTTAAAGGATCCATAAGAGATTAATGCTTAACTGTCAAGAAAATATTTAGAGTCAATCATGCCTAGAGGGGAAAAAACATAAAAAGAAAGAAAAATCCTCCTTATGTCATTAGGCTAATAATTTTAAAGATATGGGAAAAATCAAAAGGGAAATTGAGAGTATAACAGACCACTGATAATTGGATATGACTAGAGATAAATGCCATGTAATGGATTTTGTAACAAGGAACTATGGGAGATAAAGACAATTTCCTTGAAAAAGAATTCTGATGGGAGAGAAAGACTAGTGGAACTAAGTAAAAATCGTTAGGAAGCTACTAAAGGTTGAAGAGGTGAATTTGGTCAAATGCTTTTGAAAATGCTTTCCTTGATAGGAAAGGGTGAGCTTAGGGGGAATTGACAAAGAGTCAATTCAAGGTTGGGAGGATTTTGGAACCCTTTAACTAGATACATATACCTAACTATTTTAAAAGGAACTAGACAAGTATACCTTTAGTTTGACAGTGAATTATTGAATGTATATATAGATAAATGTGAAACAACTATTATGGATTGTTTTGCTAAAAAATCATAAAATGATATTGGTATATGAATTTTTGTTGAATGATATTTCCTATGATCCAAAAAAAATATTAGTTGTGGTTGGGCTAATCTTGTGGTTGTAGGTATGAGATATATATAGGTCTTAGAACTATGGTCTTCTCCACCCTCCCAAGATCACATGGAATTTGTAGTGAAATATGTCAAGATTTTTCCTTAGTGCTATCCATCCAAAAAGAAGAATTGAGGAGGTTAATTTATAGAGAAATCCTTCTCTAGAAACTGAGTTTTGGTTAGGAATGAAATCTTGTTGACATGGAAATGTCTAAAAAATGACCACTGGGTATTAGAGACATATAGGTTACAAGGGAGAATTCAAGAATACTTATAAATGTCTACACACACACACACACACACATAGAGGTATACGTATGCACTTCATTATAAGAGAGAAGTTAGGTTTTTGGTTGGTGAACATGTTGGAGATTTGAGCTATAAGAAACACTTATTCTATTCCTAGCCCAACTCTCAGTCCTCAACATAAGATGAGTAGAACTCAAAAGAATGAGGTTATAGTCCCCATTAAGGTCCACTAGGTCTTTGGTTTAGAAAGAATATTATATATATATATATTATATCTCTAAAAAATGACCACTGGGTATTAGAGACATTGTAGGTTTACAAGAGTGAGGTCAAGAATTACTTAAATGTATACACACACACACAATAGAGGTATCGCACACACTTCATTATAAGAGAGAAGTTAGGTTTTTTTGTTGGGAACATGTTAGATTTGAGTATAAGGAACAATTATATTCCTAGCTCAACTCTCATCCTCATCATAAGAGGATTAGAACTCAAAAGAATGAGGTATAGTCCCCAATTAAGGTCCCTAGTCTTTGGTTTTAGAAAGAAAAAGAAGAAAAAATATATATTTATATATATATATATAATATATATATATATATATATATATATGAAAAAAAACAAGTATCTATGCAAAGAAAGGTTACATCTTTCAGAAACAAATAATTAATATGTATTTAAGTAGTAAAGACTAATTTACTTCAAACAATTGACATGGTGACACAGTGGTTCCATCTATTAAAATATCGAAAAGATATATTCAAAAACTACAGAGTAGATTCGTGAGAAAATAAATATATCCCCATGTCTAAATCATAACTAAATTTACATTTATTAAACATGCATGAAAATAGTAAACACTTCAAAATTAATGGGAAAAAAATGAAATAAAGAAAATTTTATATACATTATATATCGCTACCACTGTGTAGACAAAAGAATACAGTGTCAGTAAGAAGAATCCTTCATAAAATATATTTAAGTAAACCCTTAGGAGGGAAACACTTCTCCAAAATTCATGAATTGAGTATTTAAAAAATATAGTGAGAACCATTTGAGTAACCACGACAAAGTCCCTAATTTATATTAGAAATAAAATTCTTAAAATTAAGAAAAGATGCCTAAGTCTAGCCTAGGGTTAAATATTTGTAACCCTATTATAATATTTTTTCATGAAAACCTAAAGTAAGAAGAAACTCTTTAAATGCAGTCGACGTGTAAAAGAAATTAGGGGATTATATAATAATCTATAACATGGAGTGAGATGTGGAAATATAAAGATGTGTAATCCAACCATCCAAAATCTTCACTTGTGTAATTGCTAGCCTTTGTGTGAGCCTACCTATAAAAAATGAAACAAAACCTAATTAAAAATGTAATTATGAAACTATTTTATTTTTCTGTTATTCTTACAATCCATTCTTTTACTTGTGAGAACATTCATTCAAAAAAATAGTGAACCAACAATATTTCAAAGACACATGTTCATACAACAATCACATGAGCAACACACAAACATTTCACACACTGTTTTTCACGTGGAAACTCAGAAGGAAAAAGCCACCAAATTTGTTGTTTGTTTATGATGTAAATTAAGCACCCACTTAATTACATATGTTTGTTTGTGAGAACCCACTGATAGGAGGCATTGAACCCCTTTTGTTAGCAAGCACAAAGTTTCCAAGAGGCACAAACCTCTTCATTGTGCACGAACCAGCATGCTCTTTCCATTATTCTACTATTTCATACAATTTTCAAACTGAAAACAAAGGCATACAATATTACAAGTAAAATACCAAAATGATTGTTTGTAGATTCAACTTCTTCACTCTATCTTCTGTGCTCACATGTGTTGGTGCACTAAGATGTCTTTTTACAAGAAATCTTAATTCCCACATTAATTGTCAACCCAAGGTAAGTTTTTTATCTCAAGAGTGTCAACACAATATTTGCAGTGAATTCAGAGGTTATCTAATGATAAATCATTGCAATCACTAATAACTATCTCTTCAACTCAATCCACACAATTCTGAAAGAAATAAATAAGGAAGAAATATCTCTAAAAGAACTCTTAATGCACTTTGCAATTCTATTTAACTTATTCTGAAATCAAATGAATCTGAATGCGAATGCAAATAATCACACTTGGAAACTTTCAAATGGAATTAATACTAACTCACTCAATCAAGAAAGAGAACTATAACAACTGAAAAACAATGATAATCTATAGAAAATCCAAATTGAACAACAAATCCTAATTGAATGGAAATCTCGATTAAATGACAAATCTTAATTGAACAACAGGCAAGCATATAACGATAAATTATCTCTAAACAACAATAGATCTATGTAAGCAATTTATGGTCATCGATTAATGCTATATCTAAGATCTATGATAACATCACTCAGAATGAACAACAATCTACTATTGAAACTAACATAACCAATCCAATCAAAGCGTTACTCAGATATATCACACGGCTAAGTCTGAATCTAAATGAACAACAATATGAATCGGAATCGTCAATCTTCACAATAAGAGAAATGATATTAACTGAACATTAATAATCATTAAAGACTAAATAGAAAGATTATAACACAATAAAGTAGTAGAACCTCTCTTGACCAGGCCCAAAGTCGCCAGAAGTCTCCACTAAGAAATACTTAGAATATAAATACAGATCAAGCGTAGTCTTTCTTCATTAATATAAGTAAAAAGATTACAACATCACTGAGATAACAATATTATATGTCTCAAAAAGAATAATTACAAATTATGAAAGTTTGAACTCTTTCATTTTCCTTTCGGCCTTATATATAACATTAAAAGAGTAAACTAGATAAACGCGAATCCTCAGGATTAGGGGATCCTAAGGATTTCACAATACATAATATGATTCTGTCATGAAATAGCATCGGTCTTCCTGGTCTCTCACTGCCTTCTCTGCCTTAGATGTTGTATTTTCCTTTTACGGCCTGACGCGGCTTTGTCGATTTAACCACTATTGACCAATCTGAGTCTTCTGCACACAAGGAAAGTAAAAGGTCAGTTTCTTTTGTTAGATTTATCTAATTTGTTACCAAGTGCTTTCATCCAACTTTAGCTGCTATTTCTTTTATTTCAACCCATAAACATAGATAATCATGTAAGGATGAATGCAAAATAAAGCGATTACCAAGGAGAAAACATACCTTTTTCTTGACCCAACATACTCCCCAACTTACCTTGTTGCATGGCCTCATGCAATTAAATAATTGATGTGTGGCTGAGTTAGGGAGTAGGCAGGATATGCCTCCTCCTTATAATTTCTGAAGCCATTTTTCTTCTTTAGTCTAGAAAAAGCCTGGGTAACGTATTGATCCTTTAAGGTGTAGTCACAATGATACTTATCTAGAGGATACCATATGATTAGAGTCCTATACTAACATCCTATCCATTCAAACCCCATGGTTAAAACCATGTTACTGTACTTGTAAAAACGAGAGGAGGCAGCTTTAAAGTTCCGGTATCCAAATGGTTCTTGATTTCTAAAAGTAATGCTGGAGACCTCTCATCTTTTTTTGGTGGTAGACAAGGCTTCCTCCTTAATCTCTTCAAAGTACTCCTTTCCATCTTATATAATATCATGTGAAATGGCCCCAGTTGGCCCACAACACCATCCTGCTTCATGAATTGCTTGTATCTGACCGAGAGATGCAAGTGTTTGGTTGGTTCCCCTGTCACCCATAGGTTGATTTCTTCTTCACGTCTCCTAAAAGTATTGTGAGCCTTGAAGCACTTGAATTGATTAGTGGCAAAATAGAGGAATGCCTGGAGTTGTACATCCCCTATAAAGGGGCCAGAGTTGCTGTCCCTGTCATCTTCTAGAAAGAAATTGTGCATATAGAGTTCATAGAGGAGGCATTGTACCTATTTCTCTTGTTCTCTAAAGCATTTGACAAAGTCTGGGGTAGTTTTGATTTCCACATGCTTTCCAGCCTTAGCAACTTTTATTTTCAGCAGGAGGAACCTTTCCATGAGGAATAGGGTATAATATGTATCAGGGGCTCGACATGATAGGGTGTCTAAATAAAGAGAGTAGACAGTTTCCAACTGCTCTTTAGCCTTTTGTAATTTGTCCTGTGTTCTTTCAACCTTCTTATGCTTATCCTTATACTGAACAAAGGTCTCATATTCTGTTATGGTTAGTGCCTCAAATTCCTTCCTCAACTCTTGATGTTCATGTAGGGGCACTACCTTTTCTTTATGCTGAGTTAATTCCTGCTGAACCTTCAGTAGTTCATTCTACAGTCTGCTAATAAATGATTCCATTACTAGGGGAGTATAAGCAGGTGTCATATCTGTTTGGGTTTCTCCATCCTTGGTCTCCATGGGATCGGTTTGAACAACAGATTTAGCTGCCCCTTGAATCATGCAATGACCAATTTGAATGTCCTCTTCAACATTTGTTTGAACAACAATATCCACGGTAGGGTAGTCCGTTTGGGTCTCATGTGAGAAAACACAGGGGTCTTGAGTCTGCATTTTAGTGTCTTTTAGGAGACATGGCTCTATCTGAGTTTCCTTTGGATAGGCTAAAAGATCCTCAGCTTGGTTTTCAACATCCTTTCCAGAACAATGTTATGTCTGTGTGCCTGTGGTATCTTTTTCTACTTTCAGAATCCTGGCTCTAATGGCTTCTTTTAACCACAGCCTTAGTTACCCAATTATTCACTTTTTTATCCTATACTTATTAAGCATTTTTCTGAGCCCATCCCTGTATGACTTCTTTATTCTGGGACTTCCAACCAGTGTTGGGTTAACTTCATTTTCCTTTGGTTCTTGTACAGGTGGTATTGTGTCATCATTATGGAGGGTTCCAACTGGAACTGTATCTCCCGATGGAGCTTCACCTTTTAGCTCCTCTTTGTCATGGATTTATTTTTCAGGAGATCCCAATACAATGGTGTCTCCTAAACAATTTTCATTCTCCTGGTTTTCTTCCAGGTAGGCCTCATCCTTTGGGGACTTAGAGAAAATAATATTTCTTGGTTGATTTACATCTCCGAGGGTTTCATCTAAAGGATTTTCTTCTGCTGGGGGGTCCACTAAACCAAACTCTGTTGTCTGATTTTCTTCTCTACTAACTTCCTCTTCATGTACCTCTGATTCAAGGGGTTTTTCCACAGAATGGATTGGTTCCCTCTGTTCCTCCATGAAATTTGTGAATGGCAGGGTTTCCTCATGACCAGGGCTATCAGTAGGGGCAGATTGGTTAGGAGTACAATTATTTTCTTCAACATTCTCATATTGTTCTCTACCCTCGCCAAATATTCCCATGTTTTCCAATACCCTCGCCACTTCCTCCTCATAGTCTTGCAAAGGGGAATTTTAAAGATTTGGAGATGGTGTGTGGGATGGTCCAACCTCAACTGTTTGAATTGGGATTCATTGTTGGGCTCTCACTCGCATAGAGCACCTACATTTTGTTGGGTTAAAGGGCATAGAGGAATTCTTTTTTTTAGTTTCCTTCTCAGACCTAGGTTTCTTAGCCCTTATTCCTCTGCTATTGTGTTTTCTGTAGGTGGATCCAAAGTAGGAATTACAACATTGTCCCAGTTTAGCCACTGTTCGGCTAGTCCATTCATGACAATCAATTTAATCAATCTATGATGATTGATTTCTTTGTGTGGGTCCTTAGCTATCCTAACTCAACGAGAGACATCATGTAATAGAGAATTCAAATAAAATGACAAATTAACTGAAATTTTTTGTTTTAAAATAGCTATAATTTTTAGTTAGCGAGGCTTTACCACATTGTGTTGACCATCACAAGTAATGTACCTTTGCACGATCATGGCCAATTCTTGCCACAACTGCCTTAATTCCCAACGATGAATCCCTTTTCCTATTCACACCAGTTGCTCGCCTGAATCCTAGAATAATTCAACTGCACTGTGCAAAAGGATGTGTTTTTCTGTCCATTTTGTCCCCTCTGCTGGAAGTCTAGTGACTTTGGTTATGACCCCTTCAGAGACCATTATACTTCTACCTGTTACCACTGTGCTTCCATTCTGCAAATTCTACATAAATTCCAATGTCAGCTCCTCATGAAATCCCTGCAATCTATTCAAATATTGCAGCCATCCTATGCACTCGAGAATTGCATGGGATTGATTTGATACCATAAGCACTGGAGGTTCATTCTAGATAGCTCTTCCCCCCATGGCTGTTGTACCTATGACTGGTTCACTTGTATGCAATTGTTTTACACTTCTACAATTCAGATCAACAAAAAAGAACATTATAGCAATTAACAGAGAAATGACGATGTTTTGAGAATTAATAACATATTTAGTTAAGTCATTTTTCCCCTCAACCACACTTAATGCAGGATCATGAGTTCGCATGCCAGCCATAATGGTTACTGTCCTTTCCCCAATCAAAATACTTACTAATTATGTTGCATTCATAATCATCATGCAGCCCTTACCTGGAAGTTAATTCAAATGATTATCACACAATTATCCAAAATTGTCACACATGCCATGCATATGCAGGCCATCCCCCCTTTGACAAGAAAAGTGCGTCCACATTCTTTAAGCATGTGAAAAGCAAGCGAAAGCATTAAAAATCCATAAATGACGGCAACAAATCTAAAAAATTATGTGCTAAGTGATAAGGTAATTAAAGCAATACATGTCATCGGATGTGAAATGGCCAAAAAAAATAAAAACAAAGATTTTAATTCATTATGTCAAAATATTTTCACCATAAGTGGTATTAATAACAAAGGCATAATCGGCAGTATGTATTAATGACCGTGGTAAAATAATTGGACAATTAGAATATAATGAATATATAACATAAATGACCATGCAGGTTGGCTTGTAAGAGTGATGTTCAAATGGAAAATTTACTTTAGAAACAAAGCCATAAGTGGTAATATCTAGAGAACATTTGGTAGTGTAAGATGATACTCCAATACCACAAGCAGAGCCGCTGCTACTAACAGGCATTCATAGCCTTGATAGGGTTTCTTTTTAACTCCACAAGTGAGCTAGAGTCCTCCTTTTAGTATGTATATGGTTCTTCTTTTCTTGTCATAAAGAGACCACTACGTTGGCATGGTGACCATATGACCATAGTGCCATTCACCAGGATATAACAAAGGTGATAAGGCTGGCTCGTGATGAGACCCTTTGTCGTTATGAAAATTTTAAGCATTAAGAAGGCCATTACATTGGTTTGGTGGCCAAATTGGAATGTCACTTGTTACATCCTTATGATCATGGTAGGCTGGCTCGAGAGGAGACCCCCTATCCTCTTTAAGACAATGTTTGAGGCATTTTCATATCTCATTATTTCCATTTTTTCTATTGAAATATTTTTATTTTAAAAAGAGGGAGGTTCATTTGCTCCTTAAGAGTCAAGGATGGTGTAAGAAGTAAAAGGACGCCAATGAACGTTTATACTCTTATCCCCATATCATCATGTCAATGAGATTTATGAATTTGAAAGTGTAAACATAAGCCATCATAGTTTGAAAATAATGAAAGATTTTATTTTGCGCCTAAAGAAGAGATGTTCAGCGAGTCATTTTAAAGATACACCGTATTAGCTTTTGAATAAAGATAACCATCAAAAGGCTTCATAGGTCATAATGGTATTGTCATTACTATTTTTCCTTATAGCAGGCACAAATCCATTCAAATGTTGTTTATTCACAATAAGAAAGAAAAAAGAAAATGGCATAATTATCGTCAATTAAAGAATGCACAATTTATCCTATTTAAAAAGACAAAAAAATGTTCAATGGATTGAACAACAATTTTTCAATCGATTGAACAACAAAAATTAAAAGAAAAGAAGAAAAAAAATATGCACAAGTGTTGTTCAATAGATTGAACAACAATCGTTCAATTGTTTGAACAGTAAAAATCACAAACATAAAAGTGTTGTTCAATCGATTGAACAACAATCGTTCAATAGTTTGAATAAAAAAAATCACAAACAAAAAGTGGTGTTCAATTGATTGAATATCAATCGTTCAATCATTTGAACAACAAAAATTGCAAACATAAATTTGTTGTTCAATCGTTTGAACAACAAGAATTAAAACATAAAAGTGTTGTTCAATTGATTGAACAACAATCGTTCAATCATTTGAACAGCCAAAAATCGCAAACATTTAAAATTTTTGTTGAGTTGATTGAATAGTGATCGTTCAATAATTTGGACACAAAACAAAAATCACAAAAGTGTTTTTCAATTGATTGAACAAAAATCATTCAATCGTTCGAACAGCCAAAGAAAACAAAAAACACGAAAGTGATGTTCAATCGATTGAATATCAATGTTTAATCATTTGAACAATGAAAACCAAAACACAAAAGTGTTATTCAATCAATTGAACATCAATCGTTCAATCATTTGAACAAAAAAATCAATAAACGGAAATGTGTTGTTCAATCAATTGAACATCAATAGTTCAATCATTTGAACAACAAAATCAAGAGACACAAAAGTGATGTTCAATCGATTGAGCATCAATCATTTAATTGTTTGAACAAAAAAAACCGCAAAATGCAAATGTGTTGTTCAATTGATTGAACGAAAACCATTCAATTGCTTGAACAACAAAAATTAAAAAAACATAAAAGTGTTGTTCAATCGATTGAACAAAAATTATTCAATCCTCTGAACAAAAAAAAGAAAAAAAGAAAAGTAAAAGTGTTGTTCAATTGATTGAACAACAATCGTTCAATCATTTGAACAACAAAGGAAAAAAAATGTAAAAGTGTTCAATCGTTGAACAAAAATTGTTCAATCTTTGAACAAAAAAAAAAAAAAACGTGAAAGTGTTGTCCAGTCATTTGAAAGACAATCATTCAATAATTTGAATAGCAAAAACAAAATACACGAATGTGTTGTTCAATCGATTGAACAACAATCGTTCAATCGATTGAATAACACTTAAAAGCACACAAAGCAATAAAAATCCTCATATTTACATGGTAATTCCTATTCTTAATTGCAATCAATCAAAAAGAATATATACATTATTTACAATTTTAAATAAATCTCAATTTTCTGAAAGAAAAGTTGTTGGGTCATCACTCCCTACAACTAAGATTTTCATGGAGGGGTCCTTTCCTACCTACTCGCAGAAAGACTCCTTGGTGAGTGGTTTGTGATAGAGGTGGACTCGATGCTCATTCACCTTAAAAGAATGGCCAGATTCATCAATGGTAGTCAAGGTAAGAGTACCATTGCTATGCACTTCTTGAATCTCATAAGGGCTGAGCCATCTTTTTTGCAACTTGCCAGGGAAATCCTAGAATCACAAGTTGTAAAGGAGTGCCCAATCCCCTTTTTGAAATGTTTTCTTCTTGAAATGTTTGTCATGCCATATTTCCTTTTTTTGCTGAATAATTGTAGTCCATTACAAAGTAAGCAGTTGAACCTCATCTAGTTTGTTGATCTACTAGAGTCACTTGGTCTGGGGTTCTATTAGATCCAGCCCCACTTCCTAGGCCGTTCTTAGAGTCTTTATTTCAAATTCGATAGGAAAAATAGGTTCTTAGCCGAACACGAGCTGGTATGGAGAGTATATAGTGGTATTCCTCCAAGTCGTGCGATAGACCCACAAGGCCTCTAGCAGTCTAGTACCCCAGTCTCACCGGTGTGTTGAGACTGTCTTGGTCAGAATTGCTTCAATGACCTTATTGGTGTTTTTGACCTACCCGTTTGCCTGTGGGTGATACGAGGAAGTGATCCTGTGCATAATATGATGATTTCTGAGAGTGGTAGTAATCTTTTGTCCTACGAATTTCCCTCCCCCATCTGTGATCACTTCTCGCGGTAAAACTACCGCAGAAATAGCCTAAAAAGGAAGTTAATCACAACTTCCTCTGTGGCTCTTGGTAAATCTACTATTTCCACCCATTTCGTCACATAATTTGTGGCAACTAGTATGTAGGCTTTATGATTGGATGGTGGATGGAATGGACCCACAAAGTCCAATGCCCAACACTTGAAGGGTTCTCTGACTATTTGGGGCTACAAAGGCATTTCATCAGATTGGCTAGGCCAGCCCATCCTTTGGAAGCTATCACAAGCCTGGGCATATTTCTTAGCATCCTTAAAAATAGTGGGCCAATAATAGCCCATCTATAATACCTTATGCCCTGTCCTTTGATCTGTGAAATGTGCCCCGTAAGGCTTGTCACAACAAGTCTTCAAGATGTCATAAATCTCATCCTCATGGATGCATCTACTTATACACATGTCAGCTCCTGTGTGAAAAATATATCCGCCTATCCAAGAGAATCGAGTGTTGCATTGAACGATCAGTTTCCTCTCTCTTGTTGTCAAATGCTTAGGTAGCTTTCCTACTACCAAATAATTCGCCACATCTGCGTACCATGGCATGTTGATTGCCATGGAAAATAGATGTTCATCTAGAAATTGGTCGTCTATTGCCAGTGGATCATTCACCTTCAAGGTTCGAGATAGAAAATCAACAACTGGGTTTTCCTTCCCTAGACGATCCTTAATAGTAATGTTGGACTCCTGCAAAATCAATAACCACCGTGTTATTTGACCATTTTTCATAGGTTTGTTAGCTAGATACCGAATGGCAGAGTGATTACTGTATAGAAAGACTTGGTAGCCAGTTATGTAGTGTATAAATTTGTTTATTGCATAGATAACAACTAAGAATTCTTTTTTCTATCACTGTATAATTAAGTTCTAAAGAAGTGAGATTTTTTCTAATATAATATATAGCATAAGGTTTCCTTTCCTTCTCCTGGCCAAGGACAATGCCTATAGCTACATCTAATGCATTCGTGGATATGTGGAAAGGTAGCTCCCAGTTTCGTCCACATAATATTGGTGCTGTTGAGACTAGTTTCTTTAAACCTGTAAAAGTTGTGTCACATTTGTCAGAACAATTGAAATTAACATTTCTAGTTCAATCATATAAAGGCGCAACAATTTGTGAAAAGTTTTTAATAAACCTACGATAAGTAGCCTACATATCCTAGGAAGCTACGTAGCCCTATCTGAGTGTAGGGGGTAGGCAGTAAAAAATTACCTGTATTTTTGCTGGATCTACTTATATTCCTACTACAAAGATATAATGTCCCAAGATTATTCCCTCATTCATCATCGTGTGACACTTGACATTGCTTAAACATAACCTGGTAGAAATGCATCGTTCTAAGACCTTTTCTAGTGTTTGCAATGCTTGTTTGAAGTCATCCCCATATGGAGTAAAGTCATCCATATACACCTCAAGTCCTTCATTTATTAAATCAACAAAGATGCTGAGTATAGATATCTGGAATGTAGCTGGGGCATTACACAAGCCAAATGGTAATACTCTATACGTGAATATACCCCAGGGATAGGTGAAGGTTGTTTTGTCCTGGTCTTCAGGGGCGATCTGAATTTGATTGTAGCCGTTGAAATTGTCTAAGAAGGAAAAGAATTGCTTCCTTGTCAAAGTATCAAGGAACTGATCGATGAATGGGAGGGGGAAGTGATCTTTCTGTGTTGCCTTGTTAAACTCCCGGTAGTCTATATAGATATGCCACTTCCCATTTTTCTTAAGGATGACCACCAATGGAGAGACTCATTTACTGTCCGAGATAGGATAAATGAAGTTTACATCCAACAACTTCTCTAACTCTTCTTTCACAATTTCCTTAAGATGTGGATTCAATCTCCATTGAGGTTGTTGGATGGGTCGAGCATCCTTCTTCGTATATATGTGGGGTGTACATAGTTGTGGGTCTATTCCTTCCATATTAGGATAATCCCAGGCAAAAGCCCCTTTGTATTTCTGCAAGACCTGTATGAGCTTTTGCTATTGATCACTATCCAGACTATCATTAATATTTAGAATTTTTCCTGGTTCGATCTCAACAGGTTTGCTGTTATGAACAACAATTGTCTAAATATGCTGGTTGTCAATATCCTTCATAGGATCCTCCATGGCTTCATTATCAAGAATTCCTTTCAAAATTTGACACTTTACATTACTCACATTAGCTAGTTGGTTTATTAAATTATTGATAACATCATATTCAGTCTAATCTTTAAATTCCAGTGCCTCTGTTACTATGAGTGGTGAATAGATGCTTTCCTCTAGGTATACTGGTGGTTGTTTATATATTTTTACAATGTGCAGACTTGGCTTCGTAGGAGGATATAAGACAAGATTTTTGACAACATTCCGCTTTGCAATAGTCATGCTTCCTTCTTGGCAACCAATATAAGCATCAATTTTCGCCAACCAAGGTCGGCCCAGAATTAGAGGGTGCCCATCCAATTGACTCTTTGGGTTTATAATAAGAAAATCTACTAGATATTCCCACGAATCAACAAAAAATATAATATCCTGTAAGGTTCTTTCTGGACTTACCACCAAACGATCAAGAAGTTCTAATAAAGTGGTGGTTGTTTCTAGGGCTATAATACCAAGTGCTTGACAAGTTTCTATTGTTAAAATATTAATGGCTGCACCCAGATCAACTAGTGTATTGGGAAAAGAGCAGCCATATATCTAAACTATCACTATGGGATTTACAAGATCTTCATACTTTATTAGATTTTCCCCTCCCAAGAGTAAATCGGATAAGGTTCCTACAACGTGAATGGTGGATGAGGTTTTTTCTTTCCTTGCAGGCTTCTTTACACATATATCTTTGATTGTTTTAGCATAGATGGGAATGTCTTGAATGGCCTGGACGAGAGGAATTTTAATACAAATATTTCTTAGTTCCCCTACAAGATTGAAATGTTGGTAAACAATAGGTTTGGGTATCATTAACCTTTCGGGGAATGGGGGGAAAGTGACTGTAAGTTTTTCAGGGTCTTCATGTTGATCCGTCTCTTCTCCTTGCTTTAGCTTAGTATTAATTATAGGTGGTGGTATATGTACAGGTGGGGTTTCAATTTCGATTAAAGGCTGGTCCCTGTTTTCCTCAGGGGTGATAATATGTCCTTACCTCAATCTGAATTCATTACGCTCTTTCTGCTCAATCTCATAATCTAAGCTTTCAATAATCTGCACCAATTGGATGGTCTGTTATTATGATTTAGATTCAGCTGAGCTAACAATTGAGGGCACAAAAGAGGTTGAGGATTTTGCTGTAATGTATACGTAGATGATAGTGCAGGTTGAGGCTGAGGACCTATCCGCATAGGTGCATTGGATATCCCTAGAGGTCGTTGCCAATTTCTAGACCAGCTTAGATTTTGAGAGGTGGGGGGTAGGCCACTGGGATTGATAGGGATTGCCTTGTCAAACATGAGTAAAAGGAGAATTTGGTCAGCCATTACCTGGAAAGGATTGAGTTGGCCAAGGTGCCATAGGGAATGGATGGGTTTGCCAATTTGGGTAAGGTGATTGGCCTTGCCATGCTACCCCAAGGTTCTGTTGTTGATTAAACTGTGAGGAAGGAAAGAACTAGGATGTGTCTTGTGACATACCTATAGGTTTAGCCTACCACTTTCAATTTTGGTTCATCAAATACATTGAATCTATCTCTTCTTCTGCTTCCTTGAATACTGCTTTCAACCTCGACAGTGATGGACATTGAATACTGCTTCCTTGAATATTGCATGTTTGCACAATTTCTAATGGGCATTCCCGTTGGCTATGCTGCTTTTGAAAACGTTGAAAAAAGATGGCCAAGTTTTGTTCTGCTAAGGCTTGATTTTGTTTAGCCTGTAAGACATCCAACTACGTCGTGAGGATGCCCAGGATGTCTGTTTTGAAATATTCTATGAGTTTGCCTATCTCAATTCGTGTTACGCATCCACTGTGTGTTTTTCTTCCCCTTCTCATGGGATCTCAGCTTCCTGCTCATGTGTGTGTTCTTCCTTGCGAACACCTGATACACAAGCAGATGATTTCATCATAATCTTCTTGAGAAATATCTCCTTTCCCCATTAAATCTAGAATTTCTAACCATTCCTCTTTCATTACTTTCATTAAGATAGCTCTTAGGACTTCTTTAGGTAAGGTGGTGTGTGGAGACCTCTGCAAATTGTAATTAAACCGTTCTACATATTCTTCCAGTGTTTCATTATCTTTTGCAGTCATCTTAAAAATTTCATCTTTTAGCTCCCTAGTCTTGTAAAATTCTTGGTATCTTGTGAGGAAGGAGGTTTTCATATCATCCCAAGAATTAATAGTTCACCCACCCAAACCCATGAACCATCTTAAGTCTTCTCCTTTCATAGTAGAAGGGAACAACTTTAGCTTTTGGGGGTCAGTGGTGTAGTCATACCCTCTGCAAAGGACATTAAACTCGAACATGAAAGCATCGAGATCCTTTGTGATCATCCCATGAAAAGTTGGGATGCTCTGTAGAGGAATAACCTTCATGGGGGCTTTAGTCACTTGGTTGACTATGGGATACTCTAATGTCGAGGTTTGACCTTGAGGTGGCTTGTTTTCCATTTGGTCAAATATTTTCCAATAACCTTCAGGGATTTCAGGGGGTGATTTTTGAGTAAGCGGAGGACTAGCAACCCGAGTTGGCTTTGCAACACTGCCTAGATCTGGGATCATAGGAGACCCCTGTTCAGTCAACTGTGGTTCTGCCTTAACAGTCCCACTGGTTTCTCTTTCTCCTTCTCTTAAGTTACAAGATTTTCACTCTTGTATAGGATCAGAATGTAAAATTCCTGTAGCTTGAAGACTCTGTTCAGATCCTCCAACTTGGCTTTGAATCTCAGTGTAAGCTACAGATGGTGAGCCTACTGCTTGAGGGACTACAGTAGGACTTTTTCCAGATATTGCCAAAATCCTACTGATGCTTGAGACTCTTATTTTCTTACGATTTCGTCTATAAAGGTCGTTCTCCCAAGGTTCACCGATCCTTTGGGTTTTGTGGATTTAGGTGGGGGTTTTGCTCTTTTTCTATCTTTCTATTCCTAGGCATTCATAAAAACCAATTCCTATTTAACCTACAGTGGGCTGGTAAGTAAGCACTTTAATTGCTAGGTAAGAAGGTTCTTACCTTCCATTTTTAAAACCCAATTTTTTCATAGCAAGATCACTTGAAACACTCTCCCTGGCAGCGGCGCCAAAATGTTTGTGCACTAGGATGTCTTTTTTCAGGAAATCCTAATTCCTACATTAATTTTCAACCCAAGGTAAGTCTTTTTATCTCAAGAGTGCCAGCACAATATATGCAGTGAATTCAAAAGTTATCTAATGATAAATCGTTGCAATCACTAATAACTATCTCTTGAACTCAATCCACACAATTTTGAAAGAAATAACTAAGGAAGAAATAAATCTGAAAGAACTCTTAACACACTCTACAATTCTATTTAACTTATTCCAAAATCAAATGAATTTGAATGTGAATGAAAAGAATCACACTTGGAAACTTTCAAATATAATTAAGACTAACTCACTCAATCAAGAAGGAGAACTATAATGACTGAACAACAATGATAATCTATAGAAAATCTGAATTGAACAACAAATCCTAATTGAATGACAATCTCAATTGAATAGCAAATTCTAATTGAACAACAAGAAAACATATAATGATAAATGATCTATAAACCGCAATAGATATATGTAGGCAATTTATGGAAATCAATTAATGTTATCTCTAAGATCTATGATAACATCACTCAGAATGAACAACAATCTACTACTGAAACTAACATAACCAATCCAATCAAAGCGTTACTCAGATATATCACATGGCTAAGTCTGAATCTAAATGAACAGTGGTATGAATCGGAATAGTCAATCTCCACAATAAGCAAAATGATATTAACTAAACATTAAAAATCAATAAAGACTAAGTAGAAACATTATAACAGAAGAAATAAGTAGAACTTCTCTTGACGGGCCCAAAGTCACCAGAAGTCTCCATTAAGAAATACTCAGAATATAAGTATGGATCAAACATAGTCTTTCTTGATTAATATAAGTAACAAGAAAATAACATAACTGAGATAACGATATTATATGTCTCAAAAAGAATAATTACAAACTATGAAAGTTTGAACTCCTTTTTCATTTGCCTTTCAGCCTTATCTATATAACATTAAAAGAGTAAACTAGATAAAATTGAATCCTTAGGATCAGGAGATCCTGAGGATTTCGCAATACATAATTTGATTATGTCATGAAATAGCATTGGTCTACGTGATATCTTGCTGCCTTGCCTGCCTCAGACACTGTATTTTCCTTTTACAACCTAGTGTTGCTTTGTCGATTGAACGACTATTGACCAATCCACATCTCCTGCACACAAGAATAGTAAAAAGTCAATTTCTTGTACTAGATTGATCTAATTTGTTACCAAGTGCTTTCATCCAAATTTAGCTGTTATTTCCGTTGTTTCAATCCATAAACAAAGATAATCATGTAAGGATGAATGTGAAATAAAGTGATTACGAAGGAGAAAACATACCTTTTTCTTGGCCCAATAACATGTAGCATATATTTTATTGTTGTTAACAATAACACTTCCTTTGCACTCTCCCTCCTCTGTTAAGGGCTCTTTGCTGACTGCTCTTTAGCACGACCCTTACAATGCTCCACACACCACTTTTGCTGCACTTTATGCTGTTTCAAACATTGTTCTCATTCGTGCTTCGACCTCTCTGTATGAGTACACACCTCTCACAACACATCACACTCTCACTTAGCTCAACTCCCCCATCTTCTCCATTGCAGGTGATGGTTTTGTTCCAATGCGACACTCTGCGCAAGGTAGTATTTTATGTTTGTCCTTTGGCTGCCCAACTATACTTAGGCATGACTTCCCTTGTCACTGTTGCATCTCCTAGTAGTTTCTTGTCACAGTACCAAAAGTGAGATGAACCTTGCAGTTCTTCATCGTCTGAATGCATAGAGATCCATGCTAAGAAATTAATTCTCAGGTGACATGAACACTAATTCGAGAGTCGCATTCTCATTTATCACTCCACATATTTTGACTATTCATATAGGTGACCACTCTATTCTCATTTATCACAACCATTCATGCACATGAAGAAACCGATTGCTTCCTTCATTCTCTCAAATTCTTCTTTGCCAGAAATGTTGTCCTCAATTTCTTGCTGTAGAGTCTTTTGTAAGTTTATCCTCTTTCAACGATCAAATCCTCTAAGCTTGCATTCAATTTCACAATTGCCAACCCATACATCCTTTAAATCAATGTGCTACATCATTAGAGAAACTCCACATTGTAACTTCACAATGATGGAATGTTATGATATTTCTCAAACCCGATATCCTTAGATCCTATGATGATTAGCTCCTTGAGCATTTCTCCTCCAAGGGAGAGAGAGTTATGAACTATGGATTAGCTTTTAGGTGCTAAGGCATTTTGTTCCTACCATGGGCCAATCTTCCTTTTCTAACTACTCCGTGCCATTGGTTCTTTGGATTTTCATGACCAAGAGCTAACCCAATATTAGAAGCCCCTTTCATCGTAAATTTTCAAAATCATCTTGACTGAAGTTACAGGGTCTTCATCCTCTGATATGCCATCTTCCAATATGATGTCATCACTCCATGTGGCAACTTCATAGAGATGACACATGTCACCCAGATTTGGCTCATTATGTTGGACATTTGATGGTATATAGGTGGCTATGTAAGTGTTGGCATTGATGTCAAACAAGGGTTAGCACGATGATTGGGTATTTGGAAGGAATCCCATGGTTGTTGAGGTTCTTTGTAGAAAATCATCATAGTAGCAGGCTTACTGAAGAAGCCATAAAATGATTACCATGGTAGTTGTTATTCAATTGGCTAAAGAGTCAATGGGAAGAGAAGTTTGTAGTCACCTTCCACGAAGTAGAAGGACTCAAAGCCTATATTGGACCCTCCCTATTTGAAATTTCTTTGAATACACTTTCCAATGATATGTGGAAGCCCAAAATTGGACTCCTGGATCAAATGTTATGTCATGCTGAAGTTTAGGGACTTGAAGTCCTAAGAAAGCTAGGACGTTAGAGATTGGCACATCAACGAATCAATAATCAAAGATTGGGATGTCTACATATCAGAAAAATCAACTATATTGACAACTGGAGGTTGGAGGAAATCGGAACCCCAGAGATCAGAGTATCGAAACTTATTAAGTGAGTAAAATGCATAAATTTGCGATATTGGTAAGTTCCAATAAGCCTTTAAAAGTGGCAAGGAATGCCAAAGGAGGATTAATGAAAGATATCATTACAAAACCAAAGGTTAACGGGCCCTCTTCTCTCTCCTCTAGCAGGAAACATGATACCATATGACTGGCTCCAATAAGCTACAGTGGCCGCTGACGTCAATATGACATGATAGTACGATAAGATACGTGGTAGGCATATTCAAACTTATTGGGTAGTCTAATGGGCTAGAAATGGGTGACATGTGTCATCACTAAGGAATCACCACATGGAGTGATGAAATCATATCATAAGTAAAAAATCGGAGGTTGAAGACATCAAAACTCTAGAATAGTTGGAGTTTGGAAAAGTCCCAATAAAGGGGGCTTCTGATATTAGGCTGGCACATGGTCGTAAGAGCTCAACAAACCAAGGGTGAAGACATGTTATAAAAGGAAGAATGGCTCCTGACATAGTCTAAAGGCTTAGCACCTTAATGCTAAGTGCCAGGTCACAACTGGTGGTTCTATGATGAGAAGCAATATCAAGTCTAAGCAGAAAGTGCTCGGTAGTGAGAGGATTAGAATAATGGAACTTTGCACCACTGTGAAGATTGCGATATGGAAGTTTAGCAAAATGGAATCGCGCTGATAAGGAAGCATAAAGATTTAAAGAATGTATGGGTTGGAAGCTATGATATTGAATGAAGACACAAAGGAGTTGGTAATTAAAAAAGGGTTAATTCCGTGGGAGACACCGCAACAAGAAACAAAGGACAACATTCATAACTGAAATGAATTTGAGTTATCGAAGGAAGCAATCGACTGCTTCATGTGCACAAATGGTTGTGGTAAATAAGGCCAAAACAGTCACCTTCATGGATTGTCAAGATCTGTGAAATGATAAATAAGCATGGGACTCTCAGAGGAGTGTGCAGGTCATATGAGAATTAATTTCTCAATACAAGAGCTCTATGCAGGCAAACTACGAAGCGTTGCAAGGACCATCTCTATTTTGTGCGCTATGACAAGTAACTATCTGAAGACACAAGACAGGTAAGTGAAGCCATGCCTAAGTACATATTGGAAGCTATAGGATAGTGTGGAGAGACTCCCGTGAATTGTGTGCCTCAGTAGAATAAAACCATTCCCAACAACAAAAAATATGGGGAAGTGAGCATATGTGTGAGAGAGCAGTGCTATGACTAAGAGAGCATAGCAAAGAGGCTGAAGCTCCTTAGAGGACATAATGTAATACTGCGGAAAGATTAGTGTGAGGACTCTGTGAAGAATTGAGAGGGTAGTGTTGAAGTGCAGTCAGTGAAGATCCCTTGACAATGAAGGAAGAGCACAAAAGAAGTGTTGCTATGAGTAGTGAGAGGAGATCTACTGAAAGTGAGCACATAAGGCAGAGTGCATAAGTCAAATATGCGAACAACCATTGTTTGGTATTTTACTTGTAAAATAGTATGACTTTGTTTTTAGTTTGAAAATTGTATGGAATAGTAGAGCAATCGCAATGGTAGGTTGTTGCTTACAAACTAAAGAGGTTGGTACATCTTGGCAAGTTTGTGCTTGCTAACTAAAGGGGGTTGGTGCCTCCTATGAGTGGGTCCTCACAAAAAAATAGATGTAATTAAGTGGGTGCTTAATTTACATCATAAACAAACAACAAATTCATGGTTTTTTCCCTCTGGGTTTCCATGTAAAAAAAAATTGTGTCAAATGTGTACTTCTGATGTGATTGTTGCTTGAATAAGTGTGCCTCAAATATTGTTGGTTCATTGTTTTGTGAATGAATGCTATCACAAGTTAAAGAACATAAGAAGGGAATGTAAGAATAATAAGAAAAAGAAATAAGAGTTTCTTAATTACTGATTCACCCCCCCCATTGTCAACAATTCCTTATATCACAATTGGTATCAAGGCCAAGTTTTCTCCAGCAATAGTTTAAATACTGGAAGGTATATCTATAAGGGATTATGTCTAGGCAAGAGAGTCAATAGGCTTACTAAAGTAGGATACCAATATTTGATGGGACCAACTATGCTTTTTGGAAAGTTAGAATGGAATCATATCTTATGTCCCTAGGAGTAGATGTTTGGAATTCAGTACTAGTAGCCTACAATGTACCTGCTATTCCTCCCACTGCTGTAGATGGTAAAAAATTATATGGGAACAATGATAAAGCCAAGAATTCCATTCTCTTTGGTCTTAGTCAATCAAAACTCGTAAAATTTATGCATTGTAAGTCTGCTAAGGAAGCATGGGTAAATTCTAATCAGAGTCATGAAGGATATGACAAAGTCAAGCAAGCGAAACTTCAAAATTTTAGAATAAGGTTTGAAATATTGAGAATGAATGAGAATGAAAGCATAGCAGAATAATTCCTTAGAGTTGATGGAGTGACTAATATGATTAGAGGACTTGGCGAAGAAGTCAAAGAAGAGATGATTGTATATAAAATATTAAGATCTCTACCCATGATATTGAATTCCAAAATCTTAGCTATTAAGGAAATGGCTAACTTTAAGGATCTCAAGATGGATTGGTTGCATGGTACTCTCACAACCTATGAGATGAAAGTAGGAATAGAAAAATATGAACCAAAGGAAGTGACATTCAAAGTATCCAGAAAGGGCAAGGAGCACAATGTTCATGAAGACAACTCTAGTTGTGAATCTAATTAGGAGTTGACTCAACTAGCTAGAAAACTAAAGCGTGGCATAGGAAAATATAACGGGAAGTTTCCTTTAAGTGTTTTGACTATAGAAGAGTTGGACATTTCCCTTCCAAATGCCCTTATAAAGAAAAGGGTGAAAGGGAAGAGATTCTAAAATTTGGAAACAAGTTTCAGAAACATCAGAAGATAAAGCCCTATAAGAAGAAGAGGTTCTACTCCAAAGAGGATATCTTAGCACGAGAGTCAGATTGTGAAGGATAGTCAGAAAATGAGTGAGATAAGTATCTTCTTATGGCCTTTGATATAGACTCCAAAAATATGAGTATTATGGACTCTGAAGAGGAAGAAGAAGAAAAAGAAGGAGTAGTAGACGTTAAAGGGGAAATCATCATCGCCCTAGACGAGTTGAAGAAAGTAAGGAGGAAAAATAAGCAGCTGAATGAACAGTTACAATGTGTAGAGGAAGGTATGTATAACTCTAATAATGAGGAGTTTGTCTATCAAAAGGAAAATCTTGAAGAAGCTATGAAGAGTAAGGACAGTATAGCCCTTCTACTAAAAGAGAAACAAGGAAGCTGTGAGAGACTGGAAGAGGAGAAAAAGAACTTGAAACAAGAGCTACTCAAGTTAAAAGGGAAACGATCTCACATATATTCAAATATGATATTTCGTCCTTGAAGGTTGAGCTAGAGGAGGCCAAATGAAAAGAAGAAGTTCTTCAAGACCTTATTCAAGAATGGTAAGAGAACTGTCAGAATCTTGAAGTAGAGGTTGTCTCTCTGAGAACTAATCTTGATAAGACAAAGACTGAGAAGGGTCTAGATGAAAAATTTGTTGAAGGGATAAGGATACTAGATCATATCCTGAATAGTCAAAGGCCCCAAGGAATCAGAACTGGTATAGGATACTCTAAGAGACAAGAATATTCTATTGGGAACATAAAATTCAGGTCCACAGGATTTGAAGAATCACAAATACATGAGAAGAAGCACCATGAAATAACTAATGAAGACAAAAGAGCAGTTGTGAAAAGAAGAAATTGTCAATGAAGAACGAATAAATCAATCAGACGACCAAGGTATTTCACTGCACCATCCCATACTGATTCTAACAACAAGCATGCCTATTTGATTTATGGTCATTGCTATAAGTGTCATATCTTTGGAGATAAATCCATTGATTGTATAAGGATCAAAATAGAATATATATGAATCCCAAATATATTAAGCATCAGATTTCTAAGTTTCAAAACTTCTCTCTCAGAAATCAGAATGTATTATCTCCCATACTAAGTGAAGTACAATGCTTCAAATGTAATAATTTTGGGCACAAATCCAGTGAGTGTAGAAGTAGGTTTGAATACATGTCTAAGTCCTAAAGTGTCAAATAGACAACTATCCAAAAGGGTAAAGGGAGCTGGAAACTAAAGAGTAAAAAGAGCATGCAATGTGGACTTGCGTTATCAGTTTCTAATGAAGAAAACAAATGGTATGTGGAAAGTGGTTGTTCCAAACATATGAATTGGGACAAAAGTTTTTTTTTTTTCATTTAAGGAAAAAGATAGAGGAAGCAACATCACTTTTGGAAACAACACTCTAGAAAGAATCAAGGGAAAAAGAGTAGTATGTATTAATTAAAAAATAGAAGCACAAAATGTGTTGTATGTAGAAAGTCTCAAGCACAATTTGCTGAGTGTTATTCAAATGTTTGATAATGGCTATGATGTGACCTTCCAATCTAAATACTATGAGATTTGCAACATAAATAATGGAAAACTAGTGGGAAAAGAAATTAGAACCCACAATAATGTATGTGTTTGATGATTCTAGGGTCAATTGATATTTGAGCAAAACAAGTGAATCACGACTGTGGCAAAAGAGACTTGGGCATGTGAATTTTGATAGTTTGATAAAAATAAGAAAGATGGAAGCAGTGAGAGGATTACCAAGACTGTCAATGCCCAATAACACATTATACAAGTCATGTCAGTTTGGCAAGCAGACTAGAACTGGTTTCAAATTAAAAGAGTTCTCCTCATCCAGATTTATGGAGCTCATTCATACAGATATTTGTGGCCCAATTAAAGAAAATACCTCAAAATGAGAGAGGTATTTTATTTTTCTCATTGATTATTCTCTAGAGAAACTTGGATTGTTCTCTTAAAAGAAAAATTGGAAGCATTAAAGCATTTCAATAAGTTTAAAGCTCAAGTAGAAAATTAGAAAGATTTAAAGATAAAATGCTTAAGATAAGAAGGAGGGGGAGAGTACACCTCTAGAGAATTTGAAGAATTCTATGAAACTAAGGAATTAGGAGGTAGTACTCAGTGGCTAGAACTCCTTAGCAAAATGAAGCAGTAGAGAGGAAGATCCAAACAATCCAGGCAATGGCCAAATAAATGTTAGATGAAGGAGGAGTGTATCACAACGTTTGGGGAGAAGCAACCAAGGCAACTGTATATCTATCAAACATAACTCAACTTAGGCCTAATAGTGATAAAAATTCCTATGAGTTATGGAAGGGAAGACCTAAATTAGTTAAATACCTCAAGGTGTTTGGGAGCAAGTGCTTCATTAAAAGGAAGGAAAGAACCCTGGAAAGTTTGACTCACATCCTGAGAAATGAATATTGCTTGAATAATTTATTCGAAGAAAATGATATAAGTGTTACAACAAGTGGACAAGGAAGATTGATGATTGCATTGACGTAATATTAGATGAAGTAGTTTCACAACTTGCATCCTCTAAAAGTAAGATGAAATCAAATGATGAAGAGGGCTCAAATTTGAGGTTTGCCGATCTAAACGAAATAGATTCAGACAGTGAAGGTGAGGAAGCAAGCACATCTTCAAGGCCAAAGACAACCTCTAGGTATGTATAGAAGGAACATCCCGAGAGTCAGATTCTGAGAGATCAAATACATGGTGTCTAGATCAAAATGAAACTTGTGGGTAGTACAAGTTATACCAATTTGGCCTCTACTATCATAGATAGAACTCAATAACCTCTGTCAAGAAAGTGAACATACGTTCTGGGCAAAAGCCATGATTTAAGAACTTGACCAAATTGAAAAGAATAATACATGGGAGCTTGTTCCAAGACCAAGAGAGAAAAATGTTATTGGAACTAAGTGGGTTTTCAAGAAAATTTGAATGAATAGGGTCAATTAGTCAGGAACAAAACTTGTTTAGTCTGCAAAGGGTATGCCCAAATAGAATGGGTAGATTTCGAAGAAACCTTTGCACTAGTAACTTGATGGAAAGCTATAAGAATATTTATTTCTCTTTCCATCCATAAGAATATCAAGGTATATCATATGGATGTGAAATCTATCTTTCTTAATGGATATTTAGAAGATGAGGTTTACATTGAGCATCTAGAAGGATTTCTGCTCTCCTCTAATGAAGGGCTTGTATGAACACTAAAGAAGGCCCTGTGTGGGTTAAAACAACACCCATAGCTTGGTATGAAATGATGGATAGGTATCTTCAACAACAAGGGTTCAAGAAAGGCACAATTGATAGTAATATTCATGTAAAATATGAATTCGACCACCTACCAATAGTGGTTGTGTATGTGGATGATGTAATATTTGGAAATGTATCGAATAGTTGGGGCATCAATTTGCAAATTGTATACAAATAGAGTTTGAGATGTCCATGATTACAAAATTTTCCTTCTTTTTGGGTCTACAAATTACTTAGTCTCCACAAGGAGTGTTTATATCATAATCCAAATATATCAAGGAAACTTTGAAGAAATTTGGAATGGAAGATTGCAAACCAGTCAGCATGCCCATGACTACAGGCTGCAAATTGTGCAAAGAAGATGGAACACCGCTAGTAAATCAGACTGAATACAAGTCATTGATTGGAAACTTACTATATCGGATAGCTTCAAGGAAAAACATCATGCAAGCAATGGGGATTGTGGCTAGATTTCATGCCTTTCCACAAGAGATTCACGTTGTTGTTGTTAAGAAGATCTTCAAATATCTTCAAGGTACAAGAGAGTATGGACTGCGGTATACTAAGAGAGAATATTTCAATTTGAAGGCCTACACAAATGTAGATGATGGAAGTCTTGATAAAAGGAAGAGTACTTCCGATGAAACTTTCTTCTTGGGTGAATGCTTGGTTTCATGGGTCATCAAGAAACAAGGCTCTATCTCTTTGTCGATTCGTGAAGTAGAGTATATTTCTGCTGCTACCTACTATATGGAGATTCTATGGATGAAGAAAACCTTGAAATATATATAGTTAGAGTTGTTTGATCCCATTCCAATAATGTGTGACAACATAAGTGCCACCATCATATCCAAAAATCTAGTCATGCATTCAAAGACTAAGCATTTTCCTATCAAGTACCATTTCTTGAGAGAATAAGTTGCAACCAACACTACCAAACTTGAATATGTACCCAATAAATAAAAACTGATAGATATATATACCAAGCCACTGGAAAGGGAACCATTTGACTATCACAAGAGGTAGATGGGAGTTATGACTCCTCCCACCAAATGACTTCATTTTGGTAGGTGGTGGCAGCTACGCGGCATGTAGAACTCATGGGAGAGTAGGTTGAAATGGTTCAGGGGAAGTGCTTGTGAAATATTCTTTGCCATTAATGTCAAAGGGGGAGATGATTGGCATCATAGTAGATGGTGCCTAGCTTGAGGGGGTACTTATGGTGTTGCCATCAATGCCAAAGGGGGATATTGTAGGAAATTCGATGGTGTATAGGTGGGTGTGTAAGTGTTGGAATTGATGTTAAACAAGGGTCAACATGATGATTGGGTGTTTGGAAGGAATCCCATGGTTGTTGAGGTGCTTTGTTGAAAATCATCACAGTAGTAGGATTACTAAAGAAGCCATAAAATGATGATTATAGTCATGGGATAGATGGAACTTCATTGTAGCTACAAACTTCTTGTAGAGAATCATCATAGTAGAAAGCTTATTAAAGAAGCCATAAAATGATCATCATGGTAGTTGGTGTTCAACAGGCGAAAGAGTCAATTGTAAGAGAATTTTGTAGTCACCTTCCAAGTAGAAGAAGGACTTAAAGTCGATATTGGACCCTCCTCATTGGAAAGCACTTTGAATAAAATCTCCAACATTATGTGGAAGTCCAAAAATGGGCTCCTTGATAAAAAATTATGGCCTGCTGAAGTTCAAGGACTTGAAGTCCTAAGAAGGCTGGGATATTTGAGATCGACACATTGGCGTATTGGAAATCAAAGATCAAGATGTTTGTGTATTGGCACAATCGATGATATTAGCAATCAAAGGTTCGAGAAAATCGGAACCCTGGAGATCGGAGTATTGAAGCTTCTTCAAGTGAGTAAAGTGCATAAATTTGCGATATCGGTAAGTGTTGATAAGCCTTTAAAATTGTTGAGAAATGCTAAAGGAGGATTAATGAAGGATTTCATTGCAAAGCCAAAGGTTGATAGACCCTCTTCTCTCTCCTCGAGTAGGGCACATGGTGCCATATGCCTGGCTCCAATAAGCCATAGTGGAAACTGACATTAGTTTGATGTGGTAGTATGATAGGACACGTGGAAGGCATATTCAACCTTATTAGGTATTATAATGGGCCAGGAATAGGTGAAACACATCATAACTATGGATTCACCACGTGGAGTGATGATTTCACATCGGAAGTTGACAATCGGAGGTCAAAGTCATTAGAACTCTAGAGCATTTGGATTTTGGAAAAGTTTCAATAAAAGGGGCTTCAAATATTAGGTTGGCACATGGTTGTAAGAGCTCAATGAACCAATGGCAGAGAGTTGTTAAGAAAGGGAGAATGGCCCCCATAATCTAGAGGCTTAACACCTTAATTCTAAGCAGCAGGTCATAGTGAGTGGTCCTATTATGAGAAGCATTGTGAGGGCTAAGAAGAAGGGGCTCAACTATTGGAGGATTAGAATATCAGAACTCTGCACCACTATGAAGAGTGTGATATGGAACTATTGTGACATGGAATCAATATGATAAGGAAGTAAAAATCTTTAAATAATGTATGGGATGACAACTGCAATATTGAATGAAGGTAAAGAGGAGTTGGTAATTGAAAAAGGGCTAATTTTGTGGGAGACCCTGCAAAAAGAAACAAAGGACAACATTGGCATCAAAAATGAATTATAGTGCTTGAAGGAAGGAATCAACTGCTTCACGTGCATGAATGGTTGTGGTAAACAAGACCAAAATGGTCACTTTCATGGAACGTCAAGATCTATGAAACCATAAATAAGCATGGGACTCTCGGAGGAGTGTGAAGGTCATATGAGAATTAATTTCTCAGTACAAGAGCTCTATGCAGGCATACTACGAAGCACTGCAAGGACCATCTCTATGTTGTGTGCTATGACAAGAAAATATCTGAAGATGCAAGAGAGGCAAGTGAAGCCATGTCTAAGTATATATTGGAAGCTACAGGATAGTGTGGAGAGACTCCCATGAGCTATGTACCTCAATAGAACAAAACCATCTCTAGCAACGAAAAATATGGGGAAGTGAGCATATGTGTGAGAGAGCAGTGCCATGAGTGAGAAAGCATCAAAGCAGATAGGATGAAGCTATTGAGAGGACATATTTTAATATTGTGGCAAGAGCAGCGTGAGGATTGTGTGAAGAACTTCAAGGGTAGTGCTAGAGTGAAGTTAAGGAAGAGATCTTGACAGTGAAGGAAGAGCGCATAGGAAGTGTTGTTGTGAATAGTGAGAGGAGATCTATTGCAAGATCACATAAGGCAGAGTGCAGAAGTCAAATCTATGAACAACCATCATTTGGTATTTGCTTGTAAAATTGTATGCCTCTATTTTTAGTTTGAAAATTGTATGAAATAGTAGAATAGTGGCAAGGGTATGTTGGTGCTTACAAACTAAAGAGGTTGGTTCCTCTTGTTAAGTTGGTGCTTACTAACCAAAGGGGGTTAGTGCCTCTAGTGAGTGGGTTCTCACAAACAAACAAATGTAATTAAGTGGGTGCTTAACTTACATCATAAACAAACAACAAATTGCGGTTTTTTCCCCCTCAATTTCCACATGAAAAACACTGTGTCAAATGTGTGTTGCTCATGTGATTGTTGCTTGAATACATGTGTCTAAAATATTGCTAGTTCATCATTTTGTGAATGAATTCTCTCAAAATTTAAAGAACATAAGAAGGGACTGTAAGCATAATAAGAAAAATAAATAAGAGTTTCTTAATTACTAATTCACCCCCCTCCCTCTCAGCAATTACTTATATAAACACATTAGGGCATCCAATAACATTGAATCATCCTACCACGTGTCTTGTCATACTCCTACATCATGCTGACGTTAGATGTCACTGCAACTTCTTAGAGCTAATCTTATGTTTCCATGCATCCTACAAGAGGAGAGAGAAGTGAGCTCATCAAACTTTGGTTTTGCAACATAATTATTTGTTAATATTATTCAGGATTTCTCGGTGAATTTTAGTACTATTGGAACTGTTGGACATCATAATTTCCTACAATACCTAAGTTAAGATTTTTTAATATTTTGATGTCCCAAACCTTTGATATCCTATTGGCCGGATAAATCGTTCTTGCGGACAAGACTGATCTCCCTAGTATCGAATGATATCTAGCAACAAGCAGCACAAACAAATCTACTTTTCTCTAAACATGTTTCAATTCATAAATGAAAACTAAGAGGTGTAACAAACCCTACCTCGGTCCAACGCTTGTTTGTGGCAGCTTTGTTTCAACAACTTCAAGCAATTCCTTTTTAGTAGCCTGCATACACAAACAAACACACATCAAAGAACACCTGCAAATATATTATAATAAAACATGTTCATTATGAAGATCAAGGAGCTCATAAAATAAACCATTAGAGACAGTTCATTGAGAAAAACAAACTTGATTGTATTAACTTTATGAATAAAATAACCTTACAAACTTTGCCTTGATGTTGCACAAGCTCTTTCCAGGGTCCAGCAGGAGTCTCCTCTACTTTGACAAGCCTCACTCACTTCCCAAATGACATGAAAGGTATGTGATCTCTCCTCTCACAAGCTCAAAAAGGAAGCCTAGTTTTCAGCAGCATTTACCCTTAAGAATATTCAGCTTTCAACCTCCCTACAACCAGCCCAATGTATGAATTTATAGTGCAAATGGAGGAAGTTGCAGGTCCACCATTGAAGGGATAAGATCCTCCTTCAATGGGATAAGCACCTTATATCATGGAGTTAGATCCCTTAGTTATGGAATGGATGAACCAAGGTGGGGCGCACTTGCTAGCGTAATATTCCTTCTAGAAGTGTCTAGAAGTGACCCAAGATGAGTTTTTAAGAATGAACTCGCGCCTTTTTAACTTTTACAGGGGTTTGCACCCATTACTTAACAGACAGAGCAGTCAGGTTCGCAGGAAACATGACCACTGGGTGCGGCACCGCAGGAAATGCTAGGAGAACGTGTGAAACAAGGATTTGAGATATTTTTAAGGTCTTTCTCCCATTTTCAAGGCTTGACATGAAGGGCTGAGGCTTTAAGACTTGCAAAGGAGGTATGTATGAGTGGTGATGAACTCACACAAACTGTAGAAAGTCATGGTGACAATTTTTTGTGTAACAGATTGCCCCATAAAGTGAAAATTCTGTAATAGATGAGGATAATTTTTTATCATCTAAGAAGAGTGAAGGACTTTATCATTTCAAGGATCTTCCTTTGGATACCCCGGTTGGAACCTGTAAAAAACATTCAACACAAAATATATATATGTGAAAATATCATCGCTGAGGTAGG